>VXBO01005180.1:173998-230852 GCA_013400135.1 Rhinoptilus africanus
GTTTGAGTTTGAAAATTTATTCTCTATACAAATATATCGCTATACTGTCTTTTTAGTTTTTTGTATTTTTTATTTATTTGTATTTTATTTAAAAAATATTTGGGTGACTGGATGGTAAAAGGAGAAACAGGCAACAGACAAACAACATGATTTTGGGAATGTTAGAAAATCAAATTCTATTCCCATGTACTGCAGAGGTCATTGACTTTCCATTCACCCTGAGATATTTTGGATTAGACTTTTATTCAAAAATCTAGTACTGCAATTGTCCAGAGAATCCTGGCAACTACCTGGTTCCAGATGAGTTTTGAGTTATATGTACATTTTTAACATAGCCCTAATATTTTCTGACTAGTAAAGATACAAATAGAAAGAGGGAAAAGTAGACTAACAGAAATATCTAGGCAATAATTTTTAATTATATTATTCCAGATAAAAAAGCAAACCCCTTTATTAATTTTGCTCTGCTATTTTATCACAACACAACCTAAATCCTCTCTAATTAGTGCTGTTGAAGGATCAATACAGCATTTCAGTGTTTCACAATCTTTTCGCCAACCTACCTGCCACACTCCTGAAGACAGACTTCTTTATTTTCCTCTTACAATGTGATTCAAATTTTTTCATGGCAGATGGACAAATAATTGCTATTTTTCTTGAATGGAATATTAATTATGACATATTAAATGTGTGGAAGAGTGTTACTNGAAGAGAAGAAATATACTTTGACACAAAATGACAATCATGTTTAGAATGAAGACAAAATTTTCTAAAAGTATCTCAAAGTTTCCATCCTAGTCACATACACAGGCTGTTTTTTAAAAGGATGAAAACATTTTAATGAAATATGAGAGGCAATTTTCAGATATTTCTATCCAAAATCCATACAAAAAGTTACAAGATTTTATCTGCAGGTTAAAAGAGAGAATAATCCCACCCTGACTAAATTAAAAATACAGTGAAAAGATATGAAGTTTCTTCTTCCTATGCCTATAAACCAGGTTTAAAGTTTCCATTGCTGTTGCTAAGTCATTAGACTCTAGCCTAAGGAAAGCCACCCCTTTGAAACCTCACCCTAAGGTTACCCTGCAGAAGCACGTGAAATGCAAAGATTTTTGTACAGGATGAAAAGCAGAAAAGACGGATGCCAGGGCACTCATGTGGGATCAGCAAACCACAGATTCCTGCTCCTCATGGCTGTAAAGGGAGGTGAAACGGCCTAACTTTTTTTCTTCATCCAGTAATATCTGGGGAGAATGGATCTTTTGACAGCTGTAGGACAACCGTGGCCTTGTGGTACAAATATCCTATCTTATTTTAACATGGGAAAACAAAACCCAGTAAAAGCATTCCTTAAAGCAATGCTCTGTTAGAAGACAAACTACAATGAGGTAACTGAAATATGGAAAGCTCATCAAGTTTAAAAGAAAATGCTCATAGAACCTGCCTCCTCTTTAAACCTTTCTTAAAACTGTGCTTTCTAATCATCAGTGTTCACTGGCTGCTTGAATAGCAAAACCTTCACACCATCTTCTCTGAGGCCATAGGGAGACCTTCTTCTTGTGTCACTGCAGGCTCCTCGGGGATCCTGTGCTGCAGACCATCTGTATGCCATCCCAGCAAGCACTCCCAAACTTTTTCATAGTTGCCTCCAGGAAAGCAACAATCCCTTGCACTTTTCAGTGTCTTCTTCCTAACACATGCCAAGGAAAACTGGTAGCTACCTCCTCCTTGCTAATGATTCTTTTAGAAAATACTGTGCACAGCATATCTGAGGTAAGCAGTGACAAAACAAATATAACAGATCTCATCCACCTTGTTTGCAAATCCCACCTGACTAGGAACATTCCTGGGATTTGAAATGCAGAGAACAGTTTGGGCCTGTCATAGCATAGGTATCTTCATGCTTCTGAAATGAAAACTTGGAAATCTATATTGTGCTACTTGGGTCATTGCAAAGAGGAACTTACAAAATTCTGTGAGCTCCAACTCCTTCAACTGAAATTGATCCAGCCTGTCCTCATTCTGGTTTGGTTTCTGTTTTCAAGTGGCAGCTAAAAGCAAGGCCACGGTTATCTTGTCCAAGTTTAATTTTATTGTAACTGAGAAGAAGAGGATTCACAGTTGTCACTCCTACAGTGAAACTCTTCAGTTGTACAATGTACTAAGGCAACAGGTGAAATCATATTCTGTTAAAGATATTGGGAGTTTTTTCATTTGCACCGCAACAGCCCAAATGTCACCCAGCTAAGACTGTGGAAAGCAGAAGAGTCACACAAACATTCATGTGTTGCACCACGTCACAGAGGAGTATCACAGGGGTCTTTTTTCCCTGTAAGATTTGCATGGGCCACCTCTCCTTTCAGCTGTAATTGAAATGCTTTTGTAGCAGCAGCTGCAGCAATTAGTGAGGTGGAGGAGTAACGCTGTAGAAAAGTATTTAATAAATTTCAAGTGTTTGCTGATGGCTTTGCTCTCCACAGGATGGCCTGTTTATTCTCAGGAAAAGGAATCTGAATCATAGGGTTGTAAACATTCCTTTCAATTTTTTAACAGCCTTCCAGACTCTTCCTTGCAATTCAGAGCATGAACATCAATATGAAAGCATGGCTTGGAAGCCCCTCAGACAGATTAATTGGATAAGCATTTGATCACTGATGGCAACCACACTGACAGTGATCTTTCCCTACCTGCAATGATAACAGACAGCAGGATTTTCAGAACAGTTTATATTTCTCCAGCAACGAAAAGGATGATGTATGTACCTGGTTTACCTATTTATATATAATTTTGGAGTGCTTTTTCTATGTTCTTATGTCAGAGGGTTGAAAATGGGGTATTAGTAACAATGTGGCAGTTGTTTTTGACTGTAAATCAGTCATTTTTACCTATATTCACCAGAGATCAACCAGCACAATTTTTCCATCTCTGCATTCATCTGCCTCTGTATTTCTCTGTTGCCTAAATTTCTGTCATCTCTAATACGTTCTGTGCTTTCAGCCATGCTTAAATTGAATGCTTCTTCACACTTTACCGCTTATTTGCCTTCCACTCTGAGGTTTATTTACATTTTATTTACATTTTTCACCTCATGCGCTCAGTAATACCTTTTCCCCAGTGGAATCTAAGAGCTTAGATTAATTATGTTTGTTGGCCATGCATCTGACATGATTAGCTCTAATTAGCAGATTTGTTTACTCATAAATGTAGTTTGCAGGTAGATCATAATTCACATGACTGGCAGCCTGTATCAGTAGGTCTCACAAATGTTGTACCTTTATACCCAATGTTAGAATAGTTTACTAACACTTAAGAACAAATTGGTCTTGTCCACTTCATCCACTTTATCACTGTATCGTGTTTTATAAACCACTATCTCTTCACACTGATTACAGCATTATGTACTGAAGTTTAGGAGCAAATGCAGGCTAGAGTTCTTGTCTCCCTGCCCACCTTTTCTGGATTTGCTACACTAACATTCAAGAATTACCATAAAAATAAGAATCTTAAACCTTATCCTGTCCTTCATATAATTTTATTTTAAGTAGCATGATGAACAGTGTGGTTTAATGGGTTTTGGATAATTAATCAGTATATTCCAGGCAGAATAATAACACTGAGAATAACCAGATTCATGTATAGCAATCAGTACTACTTAATGCGCAACAAATTGTACAACACTTCAGTGCAAATGAATACTATTTTCTACAAGCATAGATTCATCTGTTATGGGGTTTGGTTGTCTGGGAAAATCCAGGAGCTTTAGGTGCACCAGAAATTAAGGGATCACTCCTTTAATGGATATACTACTTACTCAAAACTAAGTTTATTGAGTTATATAACTCATTAAAATCTTATTTTCTGAAATATTATGATATGTATTAGGTATCAGACATTTTTCTATCCTATCACTGTGTAGGTGCTTCCTACTAAAGACTTTTCACAAACACCAACCCAACCTGATTTCATAACAGTGACTCAGATGTGAAGACATGGCATTGGTATCCTTTCTGTAGTCTTGTATTACATCTACTATTAACTTACAGTATATGAATGAGAAAGAAATAGTTAACAAAGTAATAAATAATACTTTAGCTTTGAAATTAATGAGAAAATCCTGTTGAGATTTGTCTCCACTCTATCTTTGCTGCATGTTTGAAGCCACACTGTGTTTCCTTTCTTCTCCATAGGTCACTTGATCACTATAGTACAGGCACAGGTCACTGCAATCAGTTTGTGCAGCTGCTGAACCATGGAAATCCTCATTCATGGCTGTGACTTGCATCCCTGCAACCACTGTTTTTGCACAGTCTGAACCTTCAAATGCCCTCTTGGGTTCCCAGCTCAATCAAAGCTTTGGAGAATAGGCAGCTGTTGAATACAGCAGATGCCTGAGTAGACACAAGGCGTTCTTCTCCCAGTTCTCTGTCTTGAACTAGAACAGGCTTCTTAAAAATATAGTTCTATCCAGATGTTCAGTAATTTACCTTTTAATTTCATTGACATGTCTACTCTGGAGAGAGCAATATATATTGACATTTTGCATCTAGTTACTTCCTTATTGACGGCAAGGCCAGTTGGCAGATATTCCCCTAAGAACTGCTAAGCAAATACTGAAAAACTTATTCACGAACATTTATTTGAACTAAAAAAAAAAAAAAAATTGGCTATGTCTGTGGCCCCATTGGATTCACTTTCTGCAAATATTCTAGCAAACAATTCTAAAAGGAGGCATGTTCACTGAAGGGCCCAGCTGAGCAGCTCATGCATATTCAAGAAAATATTTAAGCATATGTTTAACTTTGAACTTCAAATTGTATTGAGTCTCAGGGGGATTCAATCCTGTGTTTAAAATTCTGCTTGTGATTACTTACGTCAAGAAATTTACCATCCTGTGTCCTGAGGTAAGACCATATGGATTGACAGCTATCCAAGATCAGATGCTGCAGAGTAACTTGCACAATCAGATCACTTGCGGTCTTGGTAAAACCTTTGCAATAGTGTAAATTTGTCTCTTGAGGCTTTTTAGGGTAACTATCACTTAAAAACTTGACATCAAACTCTTAATGTTCTTTATCTTAATCCACTTCTAAGGTGTATGGTTACACCTCAAAAATGAGGGATAAAAACATCTCAGAGTCTTACGAGCAGAAAAGCAATGGAAGCATAGCTATATCAAATTATATTCCAAAGCAGAAAAGCCCTTGGATCTAGATTTTTTTCCATCTAGCTCCATCGGTAGACAGTGGAGCCTAGGTGGCATAGTCACCTAGGGATTCCTATCACTTTCTTTTGGCTAGAAACAGCAAATTTGAAGAAGCTATGTTCTTAATTTATTTCAAATAAGGTGAATCTGAGCCTTAATCTTATAACATTGATTAAGAAGGGTATTTGGTTAGGGACTATACTATGACATCTTTTATTCTAATTGTCATTAAAATTTATTCCTTGATCTTTAGCAGCCATTTAAAATCCCAACAAAAGTTCTTGACACTTGCAAAAGGAATTCATTTCTGCAGGCACAGATAAATGTTTTGTTTCCTACAAAATAATATATGCTTCATAATAGGCAATTTATTTTATTTTTTTTTATAATGACTATCAGACTTGATTTTTCATTTGGCAGAAGAAGTCACCTAAAACATTATCCAATTTGTCTTTCTCTGATGATGATTTTATGAACTCTGCTATTCCCCATTTTTAATTATGTTTATATTATCTACCCTAATATACTGTTCTATCTTGACTTTGATTGTTTGCTACAATATAAGAATGTCATCATTGGTTTACAACTCTTTCAAATTGCTAGACAACTTAATTCATCTTCAGCTGTTATAATAAACACTTGATAATGATCTTTCCTTAATTGCTCAATTTATAGTTCCACTCCCTCTCTTTTGAAACTCCTTCTTGTGATAATCTATTTTGCCTCAATGGACTTCATAGAAAGCAGAGAAGGAGAGAACATTTCTTCCTCCTAGACTAGGGCTTTGATGAATTCCTGCTTTCCCATGCACCTATTTGTGGGTTATGGGTTGGGATTATTTTTTTCTTCATATGTGCATTTCTTAAATGAATGCAGGCAATAGCTATCAAAAAAAAAAAAAACCCAAGCACACAAAATGGATCACTGTCGTGGTTTTGGCCGAATTGGCCAATCGGAACGACAGATGGCCCTCCCCCCCCTCTCTCCTTGGAGAGGAGAGGAAGAGATAAAGAGATTTACGAGTTTAGAAAAANCCAGCTAAAAAGTAAAATTCCAAATTAGAAAATTGGTTCGATTTTACCTCAAACCAGGACAATCACTCAGGTCAGTTAGAGTCTCCAGGCATTCCAGTAATAATGATAATGATAATAATTGTTTTAAAGTTGTTCACGTACATCATCATTGTTATTGCTACTGCAAAAAAAAAAATTACTAGTCAATAAAATTGTATTGTTTTCAAGAAAATAATTTAAATATGTTTCAGTGTTCTGCAGAAAAGACAGAAGAACACCCTCATGCAAAACCTGAGGTTTAGAAATCCATTCTCCCTGCTTAAAAATACAAATTACCGTAACAAACTCAAAGGAAACCTGAAAATCTAGCTGTTCATTAAAGTGATTTCTTTAGCTGCATGAACTAATGGCAAGTCCTTTAGTAGTTTCATTTAGTGGTGTTTGCACTTCTTTCTCCCATAGTCATTTGAAAATAGGAAACATTAGATCATGTTGACAAGTTGTCGATTAAAGTTAAATGTGGCTAGCAAATGCCATTGAGTGCCCTAATTAAAACTACCATAGCTCTTTTAAAAGTTAACGATATCTGTCATTAGGAGTATATGTTAATATCCCTTAGTACAGAAACAAATAAAAGAAAGTGTAAAACTGCTTTACAGACTCACTCTCGTGATACGTGTATGCATGAAATTCCATAGAAAGAAAACCAAGATAACTGGAAGCCATGTAATATGTAATACTGGAAGATAAGTAATTTGGAATAGATAAAGCATATTTTACCATTAATTGTATTCCCTTCCTTTAAACTGGTATGGTCAATATGGCTTGCAAGTGATCCTTTTGTGTCCCGTGTTGCATATACAGCCAAGCAAAAGGAGAAAGCAAGTCTCTGTCTTAGGCTGGCTTGGGAAGCAGTGTCAATGGAGCTCAGTGATATTGCCTAAAGTGGTCACAAATTAGTGTCACCAGAATTTTGTTGGAACAATCTGTGATGTTTTGAGGCAGAGAGATGAATTAGCGAACAGATAGTAATTTTCCTTTCCTTTCATCAACCCAAATTCAGTGGTAGTCTTTGTTCTACAATAAAGGTAAGAAAATGAATGTTTAAATTGCTACAAGTTGTTTCTCTAATAGGACACATTAAGCCCAGATCTTAATTGTATAGAGACTGAAATCTGCTTCATGACAGCACTGGCATACTTTCTTTCTGGAGATAAATTGTGGTTTTTTTCCTCACAAAATCTAAAGTTTCCAAATAATTTGAGAAATCTGAGTCCATCAAGCACAGTTGCTAGTAGCCTTTCAGAGGCTTCGTGATTTTTAGACACATTTTTTGGCTGTCCTAACTGGTTACTTCAGTTGGTTATGACATGCTTGAAATATCCTGTTTCTGTAATCCCCAAGAAAAAAAAACGGGCACGTGATCTGCCAGGGAAAAATGCATTGGAAAGGATTGTAGATTTCATTACATTATCTACATATAGTGAAATATTTGTGAGGTTGATTGTATGTGGGAAGTATGAGCCTCAGTTGACTTGTGAATTAAGGTATAATTAAGTTTTAAGTACTTAATAAGGCATTTTTGTTACTTAAATGCTTACTTGTATGTTATCATGGGATCCTTGAAATATAACATCCCATATACACCAACAAGAGATGTAAGATGAAACAATATCAAATAGAATGAGATTTTACTGATGCAATATACTGAGGAAGGTGACAACAGCCTTCTGTATGCACAGTACAGATAGCACCTAAAAAACCCCTTTTCCTGAGAGATATATATCTTCCAGGTCCTGATGTATGGATAAAACTTCACAAGCAGTAGTTCCTGCCTTACAATGGGATTTACTTACCCCAGGCTCTGAGCTTACCTCTCTACCAGCAACCTTAACTTCCAATTGGAAAGAAAAACACATCATCCATGTGTCTCTAGAAAGATCTTTAACCTCTGCACTAATGTACTTGCCAAACAATATTGCACCCAGATTATGTAATTCAGCTCTTATTTGGGACAGCATTTAGGTATATCTTTAAATTCAGCTTTGATATATGGAACAACCTTTAGGGAGCTTGACATGAAGTTTTCCTGAGGCAATGTCTAAGTGGGAGAGTTCTCTTTTGGGTGGAAGGCAGAAGGGGAAAAAGCCTAGAGAGGCTGTACGTGTTTGTTGCACATATTTGAAGTATAAACACCTAACTTTCACTCAGCTTGGTTTCATGTTGTTTTTATTTTGATAATTACTTGTTGGCTTCAGTCAATGATATGTATTGCCTTCTATTTGTGCAATTGGTATAATTACATAATTAGTGTAAATAGATGCAATCATCATTAGAATGTTTGGGATTCCATGAAACTTTATGGAAATCATGTAACATACACTCAGTGATAGCTAAAAGACTGCAATGTGATAGCTTCAACCTTTGTTCTTAAAATTATATTGTGATTTTTTCACAGCATAGCTCAAAACTGCACTTGTATTGCAGGCTGCAGTATGAAAGCAAGTTGGGTGCACTTCTTGCCAAATAATATCCAGCAACTTTTAGAAGCGTGACATGACAAGACTTCTCCCAGCTGCTTCTAAAACATAGACATAAATACCTGCACAAAAATTCTTACGCAGAAATATGCAGAGACATGTTAAAATTTAAATTCAGCAACTACCTCTCTAGTTTTTTACAAGCACCAACTTAGTACTGTATTAACATATGCCTCTTAATTAAATGTAAGAATTAATAGATAGATAGATAGATAGATAGATAGATAGATAGATAGATAGATAGATAGATAGATAGATAGATAGATAGCTGTGTAAAAGCATAGGACATTGGAAAGTAAGACTAAAAGTCATAATTTACTTAATGGAGACTCTGCAACTATGAATAGGAGCTCCATTCAAAATAGACCCACCATACTTACTCAACAGATTTTTAATACTTCCTGTTGCATGAGAAATAGAAAGCCTCAGCTATTCTGTGCTACAACAGGAAAGCTGGAGAAATTAAGGGTATCACAATATCCTGAATTCCTCAGAATTATACCTGGTAGAAGAGAGTTTCATAAGCTGCTCTGCTGAGGACATTGGATGAGTCTGAGACAAGCAGCAATTTACTCATCTGCAGACATCTTTTAAAAGAATGCTTTTTTTCATAATAATTTCAAGAACCAGCCTGAGGACCTTAAGTAAAAAATCTACAAATCCCTAAAAGGGTCAAGACTTTTATTTGCTATCTCACTAGTCAGCTTTGCTGTGTAGTTGTGTGGTAAAGACTGAAGTGATAGCAACACTTAGCGTCATCATTAGTGGACCATATTGTATGACGAAATGATACAGTCGTGAGAAGCTGTGGATACTCTGAGGAGTTTGCTTAGATTTTCTGTTTCTCATAATTCTGATGTTTGACTCATCAGATTTTCCAAGGAATTATGCATCCAGGCTCATAAAGGGGAGCTAAACTCTGAAATTCTTTTACAAATTGTGACTGCTGAACATTAATATCTGGCTTACAAGATGTTGCACTGTATCACACTCGCTGAAGGCATTCAAGGTCAAGTTGGACGGGACTCTGAGCAACCTGATTTAGTTGAGAATGTCCCTGCTTATTCCAAGGGAGGTTAGCCTGGATTGCCTTTAAAGCTCCCTTCCAACTGAAACTATTTTATGATTCTGTGATTCTGTCTATTAGACGGTGATTTCTATATCTCTATTCATAGTAAATGTCACTTCCTTATAAGCAGCATCCAATGACATATCCTGTGTCACACTAATACATGCAAGAAATTCCATTCACATGAGGAAATTGCTATCTAGCATACGTAAGCATTGTAATGTTCGCTTTACCTAATAATTCTCATTTATAAGGATATAGGAAAGGATGAAAAACATTTACTTTATTGCTATTGCTGAATTACTATGTCTAAAGCTTGGAACTCTGAAACAGATGAAAGATTTATAAATCACTGTGAGTTTGTCTTATTAACTATTTTAGGTATTAAATAGCTGAGTAAAATTTTAAGTCCTTTTCCATTTATATTTTCATTTCCTTTTAAATATTTCTGAGATTGTCTTTATTCTGATTGAATACGATTTCTGTGTCAGACATGTATCACAGTCTCATTTCAAGAACAGCATAATCGCAAGATATTTTTAGATACTGTGGGGAGAAAAAACAAGAACGTACCTTCTGTAGATCAGAGTTTAATTTCTGAACTCTCTGTAATCTCTACCTTTTTTATAATTTGTTAGTACCATGGCTTGAGTATTTTGAGATGTGCAACTCTTGATTCAGCAATCCTAGATAGGAATAAATTTTGCCATGGAGGAATTATGCTAATATTTTTATGATGTGGAGCTCCTCAAAACTGCAACACAAACACACACACACACAACTCTGGAGATAAAAAAAGCCAGTGCTTTTTACCTTTAATGTGTGTTTTACATTTCAAAAATGTTGGGGTTAAAAATTAAAAAACTATATTGGGATGCTGTGTAAGGCTAGGTAGGGTTGTCACTTTTGCAGTGATGCTCAGCCAGACTCCCTGCTGTTCTCTCAGTTCTGCTGGAAGACTGGGAAAGGTAGTAGATCTTATGAAGAGAACAATGCTGGCATGCTCAGCTTCATTGATGGCTTGAATAGTCCAATTTTTTTATATTTAGCTCCACTTTATTAGGTTATTTCAATGCATTTGCTATTAAGTAGCTAATAAAGCGACCACACTGTAGACATCTGTAATCACACTAAGCATGTGAACAAGCAAGGTTGCATTTTACACCTCAGATAAGATTTTAAACTAACTCTAAGGAGAGGTGCTTTATGGTCACCCTCCATTCTCACATAACAGGTGTATAACTCCCACTCATTTCTAAGTTAAGCTACAAAGAAAAGTAAAGGATAATTTTCAATGGCAGAGGTCAGTACATTAAAAATTCAGATCTCTCTTCATATAGATTATAAGAAGACATCCTGATCACTGTTTTATTTCTTGGAATTGTTCCTCTTAGCTTTTATTTCTGCAGACACCACCCAGCCCTCTGCTGGGCTGTGGTTTCCCTCTTTGCACTCCAAGGACCAGGAATGACACATGGACTCCTTCATCCTTCTGTGCATTGTCAAGACTCTCTCCGATCACTGTCTGAGCAGGGAGAAAGGGCGCCATAGCCCACCTCTGTCATGACTTTGGGCTTTCCTTAAATACTGAATCCCGCGGTGCAAGAAATAGCATGTCTTCTTTATTTAAGTCTGCTGTGATGCCAAGAAACCAACTGACTAGAAAAAAATTGGTGACATACATACTTATTTGCATGTTTTAAGTTTCAAGTGATTCATAACCATTAAAATTTTACTCAGAATCTGCCTAAGCTAAGTATTATTATTATCATTCAGTCCCTCCCTCCCAGCCTTTGCCTTGAGGGTCTGTATGAGTGCACAGTGTGTCCTTTGTGTCTGTCTGTCTGCCCTCAGTTAATCATCACTGCATTCTTGTGCCCAGGAAGGAGCCATTGTCCGAAAACATCTTGCAGGCGATGGTCTGGTTTTGTTTTTTCTCTGCTCAGCAGTGCAAGGATCTACAAACAAGATTTTTAAAGGCACCATGACATCTATCTCCCACTGATTTAGATGAGAGTAAAATGTCTAAATACCTTGAAAAATCTTGTTATAAATGACTTAGCGAAATCCAATTTTCCAAAGTGACTTAAGCAGACTTAGGAGCCTGAGAACTCAGACACACAATTAGGTTACTACCGCTTAACATGTTACCATTCATCAGCTTAGCTTGAACTTCAATCATTTCAGGCTCGGCTAAACAAAATTATCTTATATTTGCCACTGGCTAAGACTGAGTGCACAAACATTTAAAATTGTCCATCTAATTCGGTATATCTTGTTAAATTGTGGTAATATGACAATGTTCCTGGATGATTTTTCTATTTGAAAACCAATGGGATTTGGAACTTTGATAGAATAATGAGTTTCTATGGCCTTATATTTTGTCCCCTGTCAGCTTTTTGTCATTGACAGTTCCTGTCTTTGCTCCGACCCTTTGGCACAAGGTGGCAGAGTATCCCCTTCACTATGTCATGGCATATGTTCATATGAGGCAACTGTGTTCACACTGCGAGTGATAGCACCTGTAGCTCATCCCAAAATGTATTATGTGTCATAACACTGAAGTTCATAATTGTGCAAGTATATCTTTGATATCTAAAGCTATTTCTATCCTGAATAACAACTTATGCACATATAAGCCAGCTTTATGTTAACTACAGTGGTAACAATGAAACTGTGTCACAGTGTTCATTGTGACAGCATCAATTTACGCAGCTTGTCAAAGAGATTACTTTTTTTTTTTTTTGTAGTAAACTAGCAAGTTAAAAGTTGATGTAAGAAACAAAAATGGACACACCAAAATCCGTGTAGTCTGGCATCTTACTTCCACCCGAGACTTGGAGCAGTGTCTGTGAAAGAGTACCAGAGTAGGGTCAACACACTGTGGTATCTCTGCTGGGATCCCCTCCAAAATAGCAGCAATCTGAGTCTCAGAGACTTCTAGTTCCAGTGGTTGTGTCTTTGTTTCTAATAGTCTTTGTAACATATTTTTTACTGGAATTCATTTGGTCAGTTTTTGATCCAGTGTCACCTTCTGCACGCACATAGTCATGCGGCAATGAATTTATCAGCATTCTGTATGGAAAAAAATAAATCTGATTTTGTTTATTTTGATCTGTCTAGAAATATATTTGATATTCTCCAGCTATTTACCTTTAACAATCTGGATGTAACTGTCTTTCCTCAAGGTCACAGAGAAAGGCTGTGGTAGAAAAAAGGTCTGAATCTGTTTTACCGATTTCTGCCTTGTGACATAGCCACAGTACCAGCCCTCGCTTGTATATATCAATTTAAACTATTTGGAATTCAGATGAGTTTGCCTTACTGCATTCCTAATTTGAATCAAGTTGGCTGGCAGTGAATACTTCTTTGCTACTGCAGTATAGATAAGATACGATATTATGAAGGAAACATTGCAGTGAAGGCACTTAAATGTTCCAGAACACCTCTCATACATCAGGAGCCCAGGTGTTCCTGTTCAGCTTGTATATATGCTTTATGTGTATTTTTTATTTTCTGTAAACACTTCAAGTATGTGGGCTTTATTTCCAGACTATTTAGTGGGTGCTGTTTCTCCAGAGAATAACCTTGTCCTATTGATTACCAGTAACATCTTTCAGCAGCTATGCTGCACAATTTCTTGTGAATTATTCTTATATGTTTAGTTGTCATGCTGAAGTATGAGGATTATTGCATTCCTGTGTTGTGTGACAACATTCATCTAAATCTAGCTTAGTTCCCTTAAGTGAAGAAAACTGATCTTCTTCTGATTTGTATTTTAGAACTTGTGATAATTTTTAAACCTTTCATGTTATAGGTAAGGGTAATAAGTAGTTGTTCTCTCCACTCAGACGTTTTCCACCTTAGATATAATTTACAAGTTCATTCCTTTTCTGGTTCCTGGCATCTTCTGGTCTGACTGACTGTTATCTGTAACTGTAGCATCATTTTGAGGAGCCAACATCTCCTGCCACAGGACAAGATTTGGCCATTAAACTTTTTTCAAGTAACAACTGATTTTTCTTAGATGACTATTCCAACTCACATGGGTCTCTTTATGTCTCTGTAAATTTATTCTTTATTGACAAGCTGAGATGACCTGTAAATTCAGTAATGCATACAACATGTTAGGAGGAAAACTGTGTGTCTGCATGTGGCATCTTTTCATAAATCAGACCCTAATTGCCTCTTCCCCAGTGTCTTTTTATCACCCCTGTTTTTTCATCAGCTGAAATAATTCTCATTGGTGCACCATTTCTCTTGTAAAGCAGTTTTACATAAAGCCATTTCTTAGCAATTGTTTTATAACGATGTTGTTGCAGAAATAATTTCTCCGTAAGTTTTACCGTTTTTTTTTTCTCTTGACTTTTAAGGAAGACAAACAGTAGCAATAAATGAAAGGTTTTTGTTGTTTTGCTTTCAGTATTTTTTATGTCTAATGTAGAAAATAACATTTAAAGAGAAAAAAATATAAGGAGCAAACCCCACAGTTCTAATTTATGCACATCAAGGCAAAACACTGTGTAAAGGCTGTGTCCTGTGCTCAAAAGAAGACAATGGAAATTCTTAAAATAAAAGGTACACAAGGATTTGCCCTAAAGCTTTGGCTATTACTGATACTTCTAATACTTCTCAGACACTGAAGCAGCAGCTGTAATTTTAAGTTAATTTGAACTGCATTCCTTCCTTCATGTAGTCAAAAAAATGCAAAGATACTTTTGTTAACCAGGTTACACACATATCTCCCAAGAGTTATTTTTAAAAGTTCAAATCTTATTCCAGAATGTGGTGGCAAAATTTTGAGCAAGTCCTGGCAATATTCCAAACCAGCATTTGTGATTTATTTCTGTGCAGAAGAAGAATTAGTACTACTAGCTATTATCAGCAAATATCAGAATCTTCATTAAAAATGTCCCTGATACATTGGTTGTTAAAGACACGGGCTTGCTTACTCTGGCAGTTTTTTAAAATGAATCCACCTTTTCCTTCTATTCATCCATCTCTTGAGTTTTGACATATGTTGTCTTTCCATGAAGGCTTCAAGAGCTGAGACGACCTTGGCAAAGATCAAGAGGTGTGTCTGGAAGAATTATAATTTCTTGGAAGACGATTTATGCGATTACTGTGTAAAAGAGTACTTGTTCTGCAGGGATTGATGAAAACACTGGCAGTATTGACTGATCATGAGAAATATTTATATGGCAGTTCCTTTAAGGTAGTGTGACGGAAAGATTAAATGCCTATGAACAAGGCAACACAGTCTCTCTGTGTATGGAACCAGAGCTTGCCATTCTTTTTCAGTGTCTCTAATTACTTTCTTCATGTTTGTCTTGTTTCACAGACACCAATGTACCATGTTTGCCTCCAAAATCACTTGTAGACCTCACAAAATTAATAGTGCAGAAGATCTCTTTCACGTATTTCGAAAGTTTCATTTTTGCAATTAGTATTATCAATCACTGATTGTAAAAATATTCTTAGGTATGGAGCATATTCATAAAACTGTGTTAAGAAAGATAAATGTATTGTTGCTCAACCATTTCTCAAAGTTTGTAACCGAAATGGACGTTAGGAGAAGACTTATGCTTTGTTATTTGTGACTCTGGCATATTTTCAGACATCAGAGTTTTCTACTGCATTATTTACCAGGTTATTTTCATACATTAATCAGTAGTCTTTAGTAAGTGATATGCTAGTATTTTATCTATTTATAGTCATTAAAATAGATGGTCATTGAGGTGGTAATTTAAATAGAAGTAGATGTGGCATTATTCTCAGTTTCACCACATCATATAACTCCATAAAGAGACCAATTCAGTAGAATTACTCTTAATTTACTTAGGTACAAGTGAGAGCAAAATCTCTCAGCCTGATGGTGTATATAGTAACTAAAGACAAACATGCACACTCAAACCCTCCCTAAATACATATTTATGTGTAGTGAGAGTTCATATATATGAGTAGAATTATCGCAGCTTGTCAGCATACATTTAATATATTTAATTTATGAGAAATCTATTAAATAGAAGTATGTTTCATTGATTTAAGCTTCCTCTTCTTTCTTTTTATTGCAGCATTATCAAAACTTTTACTTAGACTAAAGTCAACCATTTTAATTTTTGGGACAATGGAACAGTTTGCCCAGAGAGGTTGTGGACTCTCTGTCCTTGGAGATATTCAAAAGTTGTCTGGGCATAGTCTTGGGCAGCTGGCTGTAGGTGGCCCTGTGTGAGCAGGGAGGTAGGACCAGATGACCAGCAAAAGTCTTGTCCAATCTTAGCTATTCTGTGGTTCTGTGAAACTAGCCGCTGAAACTTCCACATATAAAATGCACTGTTGCAATTCTGATAATAGGTTACATGTAGCACAAAATACACAATAATAAGTGGTCATTAAGATGTATTGATTCCATTGTTTTGATGTACTGAAGTAAAGAATGAGACACATTTCCCAGGTTTTATCTTAGCATATTTACATACACCGGTAATCACCAGAATAGCTATTTATTTTAGTTGATCAGGGAAAAGTATTAAAGCTACTTATAGTATATATCTAAATTTATCACTCCTTTCCTTCATGTTACATTTTATGGGAGTTAATTATTAGTTGCTTTTAATTATACTTCATGACCTTTGTCCTGGAGACTATCCAAAGAGTAGATCATCGTAGTATGCAATTTAGTGAAACAGTTTCCAGGCATCATGCCATCCTCAAGACCATGTGAAACAATTGTTATTAAAATTACAGAAATATTAGTATGCATATTTAGCTTATGAATAATAGGAGAGAAACAGTTGACATTATTCCATGGAGTGCTGGCAATCTGATGAAAGTTTGGGGTTTGGTTTGGCTTTTACTGTAATTCCTAACCACTTCAAAATTAAGAGCATGAGAAGAGCAGTGTGTCACTTCTGTTGCTCCATTTGCTGACAGAAAGAACAATGGTTTCTTATCTTTCTGAATCTTTTTTAAGTTCATGTGTAGGTGTAAAAAAGCTCACCCCACTGCTTTGGAAGCAGCTATTAGGCAGGATTTGTCCTCAGAAGGTTACTTCTCAGCTGAGTGATTCAGACAGTTGAGGTGAAATAAAACTGGCACAGGTTCTCACACAGGCCATTGACATCAGTGAGGGACTACTGGAAAATCTAGGTACATGCTTGAGATGCTAGACCATGCTGACATCCTTGGCTAGCTGTGGTTACTTTCGCAAAGCTACCATGGCTATAGTATAGCATTTGGTGTTGGAGGTACCTTGCAGATGCAATCAAATAAGTACAAAGGCAATAAATGTCTGTGTAGTTACAGACAGAGATAACACAGCTATAGGTTAAGCCTTTCAGGAACCACTTATAATTTTACAACAATGTTTTTGTAGGCATTTTTAAATCTTATTACTGGAAGAAGCAGCCATGCAAAGAACCAGAAAAACTGAGTCAGAGATTGATCCCACAAAGATTTGCTGGATGAATAAAGACTTACTGAATTTAGTTTCCTGGATTGTCACATTGCTGGCCTGGTGCAAATTAGTGCTGTAATGAAATGAAAAATATTCTAATACTTTTAATGCTGTTAAAATGCAACTGAAGACCAACTAATACAGAAATGTTTAAAAACAATTAGCCATGATTTACAAAATGCTGTCTTACATATTTATGAGATATTTATGAGATACCTGAGGTCAACCATATATTCCACTACGGCAAAATTCATCAGCTCAGGACCTTTCTGATGAATAAGGAGAAATAATTACATGGAGTTCAGAAAGGAAGCTGATTCTGGGAAAAAAAGGTCTGCTCCAGAAAACTATTTAGGATTATTGAAATGTGCAGGTACTACTTAAGCCAATGTATTGTCAAATGTATAATGTAAACAAATTGGAAATGCCTTCAACACAAATGGAAAAGCTTTCAATCAAATTACAGGTATAAATACACGTATAGTCAAAAGTTCCCTAGGACAAGAATATACCATGAGCATCCAAGCAGAAGCTTTATCAAAGAGAAGCTAGAAGTTTTTACTCATGTTAAAGTGCATTCAACATAACCGATAGAAGGAACAAAATCCTTTTGTTTGGCTTGTGCGATACCACAACATAATTAATACATAAAAAATAAGATAATTTGACATAGTGTCTTATTGAAAAATATTTTAATATGAACACCAAAGATCTAATTTCTAATCAATAAGGTCCCACTCCAGCAAACTATAAAACTATTCACTAAAAGCAAGCACCTCTAGTCCTCTTTGTGTCGGACTTAAAAACTTTAACATTTTTCTTACTTATTTCTTGACAAATTTTGACTGACATTTAAAAATGTCTAGCATTTTTCTCTGTTCAAAATAATATAATAATCTAAATGAAATAGACAATTATTTTTTCCTTCAGAAACAAAAGCAAAAATAGGCTTCATAATAGGCCTTTAATATAGCAATCTTGAGCCTGAATTTAACCAGCAATGTTCATTGCAATTTGGCATTTTCTTATTCATGCTAGATTTTTAATAAATTTGCCATTTGCCTTTTATTACACAATTAATATTTTAAGAGTTAAAACCATCAGCTTCTCCCTTTAGAATCACTGTGTTTTTTCAATCATTTTTCCCTTCGTTAAACCATTGTAAGCCAAATTCTCAAATTTATGAACTGACTTTACTCTTGGGCATTTCACTTGTTGTAATTTTATCTGGATTTAGCAAAGTAGTTAAGCATGGTCTTAAACCATTCCTACTCAACTAAATACATATGGGACAGGGTGTGGTGATGTGTTTGCTTTTCTCTTTTAAATTTAAACTAGCATTTTACGTTAACAAGCCCATGAGAAAAACAGCACAGTGGTAGTTTCTCAGTTACTGTTATTCTGCCCTTTGGATTTTTAGTGATCTAGATATGGATCTCTTTTGATTGTGACATCATCTCACCTTTTTCCTTTATTTTTCTCTTTCTACCTGTACTGTTTCCTGATTCTTTGATTTTGAATCTTCATGCATGTTTTTCAGGACAGGATAGCTTCACAGCAATTTTTAACTCCAGTTAAAAAGTAATTCACATTTTTTCACCCAGTTCAGTGGCAACCCATAAAGATTTTGTAATCTTTTGCACCCAGTAAATTTCACAGTGAATATAATGTGGATTTAGATCCTTATTATTGATTAACATCTTTCTAAACTGAAAACCAGCTAATCAGAGTTAGCCTCATGGTTTCAATATTACAAAGAACTGTTCTTACAAACTCAGGTCATTGTCCTAAGGGTTCATGATAGTTTAAAGTAATAGTTTTTGCTTAATTATAATGATCTTTTCATGGAATCTCATTTGTGTTAGTAGTCAAACGTTTATTTTAATTTGGAAAGTTCATTGCAAATAAGTTGTGTTCTCTTGATTTAGGTAATTATACTTACTTAATACGTTAATGACAAGGACTTCTCAGGCTTTTAAAAAACCTTCTAGCTCTCTGTAGAACAGTTATTAAAAGGAGTGGAGAGTATGCAGTTCTCTTTGATCACTTTAATGAATCTCAGTGTTTTTATTGTCTATTCGTTATATGGAAAGTGTAGTGCAACTGTGTATTAGCTACTAATTAGACTTTTATTCAAGCAAAAAATAACATAAAAGCAACCTATGTCATAATTAAGATTTTGAACAATATTGTTTCTAATGGTTATCAAAGAGCAAGACAAATCCCTTTTAATTACTTTTTAAATGCAAATGTCTTATTGCAGAGCTTTTGCTTTTGGTTGTTTTTATAAGGACTTATGTTTTGTCAAAAAGAAAAATTAGAGCATACCATTGTCACAACCTTTGCTATCCGATGGGCAACAATAGAAAGAGGGAAACACTGTGAGAACAACATGAAATTTTTATCTCCTTGTTGGTCTCAGTGGCAGCATTTACATTTACATTTCCTGCAGAGAATGTAAGAGCATTCTAATCAACCTCTCAGGCAATGAACGGCCAGTGGCTACAAGTAAGGACCACAGCTGTTGAATCATGTTATACTGACATGGATCATATTTGGATAATCCTTTACCACTTTATTCTGTTTATTCATGGGACATAACATTGCAATATGCATGAGATAAAATGCTGTCATTGTAATTCCATTCCCAGTGCAGGTCCATTATTTGTAGCAACATTTCAAGTGATATCATAGGGCAGGAGATAGTATGTTCACCACTGTATTAGCTAAACTGTTCATGGTGTAGTTCTGCATATGCAAAACAGTAAAATAATAGGACAAACATGTCTCTGACACAAACAGATATTCAGGAGGTGGGAGAGTAATCTTCAGTCCAAAGACTAAAGACACAGAGGTATAATTAAAAAACACAAACAAAAAGAGAGTATGTGAAATAGCTTCTTATGTAGGGAAATTATGCACAAAAGTACCCCACCTGTTTGGAAAGTGTAAGATATAAGAAGAAAGGTCATAGGGCTACGTAAATTAAGAAAAATCATCAAGGACACATAAATGTCATCCAAGCCCTAGTGAGAATAAATGCATGTAAAAGAGGACATAATTTGTAGGTGATGCATAGATCTTACTTTACATCTTATGATGGACTTAAACTATAAATAAATGCATATTTATATATATTTAAAAATAAAATGTGAAACTTCACTTTTGAGATAAGTGTTCCCATTGCTTTAAGAAATTCATAGGAAAATGGGATTTTTTTATATAAACTGTAAATTAGTAGTGTATATTAACTAATGTTTGTTTACTTGGAAGAAGCTCATTGACAACTCGAGGGAAAAATTGAGAGTGATACTTAATCTCAGAAACAGGAGAGAGATGAGAAATTAGGGCTAATTTTCCACTTTGTATAGCTCTAACTTTCCATCACTCCAGATCCTTAATGCCATTCAGCCCTTGAAAAGAGTCTTCCACTCTAATACAGGCAATAGCAGTAGCGATGCTATCTGACAACAGCCTGCTCAGTAACGAGATCCTCCAACAAAAGGTACTCTATACAAATGAAATAAAAATATTCTCTTCAAAGGCTAAAGCTACAAGGAGTTAATGCCATTCTAGTATTAATGTCTGCCTAGATGGAATTAAAGCCGTTCTAGTATTAATTTCTGCCTAGATTTCCCTTCAGATATATTGACCTGTGGCATGGTCTGCAGTGGCTACTTCCCAGCTTCCTGCAGCCAGGAGAAGCACTGTGGATCCAGGGATGTGAGGCAGACAAACACCATGCGCTGAGTGGCTGAGCCCCGCCACCAAGGTGTTTTTCAACAGCCTAGAGTAATGCATGAGTGCTACAGAGATGCAATCCCTTTATGTGTTGCCTATTGACATTTTTCTACTTCATGCTTGTCCACTGATACTTACAGTACTTTCTTCAGCAAGTGACCTGATTAAGCTGAGGGCACAGATGTTAGTTAGATGCTCTCATCTGAGAAACGGTTGTTTTGGTATCTGCACTAACATTAGTAGGAACAATGTTCCAACTTAACTTTGGTTAAAAAAAACCCTCTAATAAAGTTGTATGTGGCTTTAACACTTTGTTTTTTTCTATTCACATATGCAGCAACTTTGCCTAACTGAAGACATCATTTTATTAATTGATGTCATGTCAGCAATTGTACCCAAAGGCTTTTGAAAGAGGGTGTTAAATGGGTGTTGGAAGTGACACTTTGCTCTCATTAGCCCTGTGAGACTGCTGAATTGCAGAACAGATCATCTGCAGGTCAAGCTCCTGCCTCATGACCTTGAATTAGGGCCGAATGATCGCACAGTTGTAGTTTTCATCTTGTCTGTTTTGGTCCCTCCACTGACTCCCCTACATGTAAACAGAAATGTTGCAGAGAAATCTGCTCCTTTCATCACTAGAGCTTTCTGTTCCCATACAGAACTCACTGTAATTAAGATTTTTTACATCTCATTTACTTATTGGCTTACCTAATGCCACTGGATTCAGTGGAACACTTTCCATTGGCTTGTGTGGATTTTTGATCATATAAATGGAGCTCAGCGTGTTACCAGGAATGATAATATTGTATATGATATCTTGAAAGCCTTCCTAGAACTGCATATACACCAAACACATTTTTTCCAAAGAAAATTCTTCTTTTGTTAGTTGCTTCTAGTCTTACACATGTTTATGGCCCTTTCTGACAAATCTTCATGCAATGGGGTTCTACCCACTCAGGTGTTGAGCAATGTCTAGTCCATACCCCTCCCAAATCTGACACACAGACATCAAAAGGGAAGATGGGAAGCAAGAAGAGGCAGAGGACAGCAGCAACTGGAGTAGGTAATGAGTTACGGTCCAGAATCAAAGCTGGCAGCACACTCCGGGCGCAGCAGCAGCTGTGCAGGATCTGAATGCTTTATCTCCTCTAGTACTTCCAGCTCTCACTTGCTAGCTGCTCTCCTAAATTTCCCCAAGATTAGCCAGACAAGATTCACTGTAAAGTACTCGACTGTCATCTGGGGACAACTAGAGTGCATACTCAGTTTCGTGCAATCAGCTCTCAGGAGCCACCCCTGCTCTTAGTGCGTTGTTGACAAACAAAGTTGTTACTCTATCAGGTCTAGTATGCCAACATGGCATTAATTCTGTCTAACCTTCAGAAATTAGAAAAAGTAGCAATTATACCCTTAAAAAGTCACTTTTGAATTGACTAATTAATCATTCATTGCCCATGGCACTAATAAGTCATTAGCTGTATAGTGGCTCATTATAAGGTGCAATATGTAGAAGAACTCATTTATGCAACTCCTTGCTGAATGTTGATTAGGTTATTTATAGATAATATGTGCTTGTTATGATCAATTATGATTTACATCACTATGAATGTGTTTTTTTATGTTGAAATGTAACAAGGTAAAGACTCATTTAAGGCATCTTTACAATTAAAGTATTGTAAAAGAAGCTGTTAATACAATATCTCTTTCAGTACTCTATCCTCCAGAGGAAAGAATCTTTTGTCTTGGTACATTGAAATCTGTTCCCATTTGCTCTTTAGTTTTGTTTTTCAACTGCTGTTCTGTCTACTTGAGTTATTCATGCTTCCTGAAGAACTCTGCAATGTAAGAACTAAACTAAAATACATGTTGTAAACAGACTTTAATGCATGAAGGCAGTTAAGTATCATTATTCCAGTTTTATATGCTAATGTTCTAAAGGCTGCAAAAATACAATATGAAGGCAAAGTTATTGGATATATTAACCTGTGTTTTCAAAACACTGTCTGAATTTAAAAGAGACATAATTACCCCAAAGAAAGAGAGGGAGAGAGAAAAAAAGATGATAGCATGAATATTATGTGTCAACGTTTGGCAATTTAGAGTCACTGAAGTAATTTTTTAATTGTTCCTTTTTGATTCTTGCCTCAATAACAGAATTTACAACCAAACAATTAAAAACATGCATTTCTCTCTAAAAGAACATAAGTAAGATGTAAAAACTCATAAACTCTTCTTTGCTTTAAAAAGCCTGCAGTAGATTTTATCCCAATACACATGCACAGAAATCCCCTATCCCTACTGGATTAGACCATCTCTAAGGACAGGACTTAGCACCTCTAGAACAGTTGCTATGGCTTCAACCAAAACCAGAGTCCTGTTAGCTAGTTGCAATGGAAAACCCTGTTTGATATGTACCAGCCTCTTGTGGTTGACAGACTTCCACACCCAGGCTGCCACAGAGCGGAAAGAAGGGCTGGAAGGAGAGGGAGGAGGTGGCAATCTGAAGTTCTCCTTCTGGGAGGAAACAAAAAGAGGAGGTGTAAAAAAAGAAAATATGAAAGAGAAACCCCAGTTGTTCTTGCAGAGAGCAGCGTTGCAAATTGGGAAAATATCCAGAAGCTAGACAGGAGGAAAGGAGACTGGTCCAGAAAGGGCATGCAACACCTCTGAGCAGGGAAACAGATTATGGAGAAACTGGGGTGATGTTTAATAAATCTAGGACTACGTCTCTCCTTTTCATTCAGTCCTCACTGTGGTCAGATCAGAACTGTGGTATCTTGAGAGATCCGAACCACTGAAGAGCTGCCTGGGACATGCTAGTATGAATCTGTCCAAAGAAAGAGAGGAGGAGTTTATGGTTCCCCTCTGGCAGAAGGAAGAAGGTAATGTAGAACTGAGGAAAGAATTGCCAGATGCAACAGAAGATTGTGTTAGCTTTGGATGCTTGCATCCTTGGAGAGATTTGCTGGGATGATACATAACTATGTAAAAAAGGGTTATGTTCTTAAATAGAGCTAGCAGACACTGAAGGTTCTTTGGCCCTTTTCTACCAAAATGAGGCTGTATCCAGGCATAGGATACAGGATTTCCTCCAGAAATAAGGAACTGGCTGTGGTTTTGCTTGTTCTCCGCAAATGCAATGTCCCACCATGGACACCCTGGAGAGATCAGTCTTGAAAGGCGAAAATTACCTGAGCAACATATAAGGAGTCACTCAAATTTCATGTTCTAAAAGGCTAGGTAAGTGAATCAAACAAGTACTGTAGATTAAGTAAATCACACTCTGGTAGCCATATTCTCTCTCCTCAAAGTATTTAGGGAATAAACTTCCATTTATAATGTCAGCAGTACTTTACAGGAGGTTCCCATATGCCCTGTGACTCTGCTAATAAGCATTCAAGACAGATGTTGACAGCTTGCTTTGCTGGTCACTTAAGGTAAAAGGCCCCAGTTTCTGTGAATCAATATCCTACCATGTGTTCAGAGGCATCAAAGCCCTCCATGTCATAGACGAACAGGCTGAAAATTCCGTCAGCAGGAACTTGCTGCAGCCAGGGTCCAGCAAAGCATTAAACACATGCCCAGATTTACCCAACAAAACAGAGCTTTAAGCATGGAAGAATCATTTAACAGCAAAGTAGTCCAGGTGAATTTAATCATGGTAATTAATAACATGCTTATGATATACAAGTGTTAAAATTACTGCTGTATCAGGAACTGAGTTTGTTTCTGGGTTATCCCTTACAAAGGAAGAGACAGCTATAATTTGATAATTATGCAGTAGTCAGCCTCAAACTCTGTAGAAATATTCCTATGAGCATTTTTATATGAGTTAATGAAAGAATGAAAACTTTAATGATCTGTATATAAAATAACTAAATCAGAAGTATTATTTAAAAATTAAAAATCAAAGGAAAAATATTTCCTAATCCAGTTAAATTCAACTCAATTGGAACCTATTCAGTCACCTTCATAACTATTTAAAATGGTGATTGTGCAATACTTGCATGATCAAAGTTAATGTAATATTTATGCAATCAAAGTTAATGTTAAGACATATAATGATTTTACAAGATGAGCTGTGAATATAAATGACAAATTAACATAATTATTAAAGATCATAATATTTGCATGGAGAAAAAATATTTTTTTTTACAGAAGTAATGGTTTGTCTCATTACCTCTAAGAGGATTCCATGTATTATTTATTTTATGAGAAAACTTCCGTATGCCAGCTTATGATTTGTCCTTTTTGAGAGATTTTTTGAAACAGCAGCAGTAAAAGATGGGTGGGTTTATTTTTAACAGAATGATATTTAAGTACATGGACAATTCTGTCTTCAGTGGCTCCCACTCATATCTTGAATACAATCCACCTTGGTCATTGATTTGAACAGGAACACCACAGGCTTCTTAATTGTCCTCTTGCCTTTTAAGTTTATATTCTATTGACACATTTTATGGATTTGCCTTGTCTAAGTGAAAAATTGGAGACAAAAAGCCTGAGGGAGCTGCATGCAACTTCCCCAGAGCTGAAGTCCATGGTGGGCTTCCTCTCCCGAGGCTCTGGGTAGGCTCTCACTCAGCCCCTGAGACGGCAGCCATCAGGGAGGGCTGTGCTCCTCCTGTTAGGGCCAGGCACGGAGGTCTCCTGCCACATAGCAAACAAAGAAGTGATGCCATTGTGCCTGGCTTGTCACGCCTGCAAAAAGGTGGAGGCATTTTTCACATGTCATTCTCTTTGCTTGCTCTCACATGCCAAGGAAATACAATCAGGCTTTGCTTGCTCTTGAAATACAAGCTGAAATACAAGCCACAAAGATGAAATCTCACCAAATCCTAAACTTTGCAAACGTTTTTTATTCTAAACTTGTACGCGAGGTTTAGAATGTCAGAAAAGTAAGGGTTTGCCTTCCTTTGTAAGAAGCTCACAGACTGTTTATTCAGTCTCAATTAGTGACTATGGAAGACTTTTTATTTCCCTCATTAATTCTATTATTTTTTCTCTTGTTGCTTCTAATTGTCTTTTGGATTTGTCTCAAAAGCCTACTTCTTAAAATTCCCAAATATCCTCCACCTGTTCTAGAGCAATTTAGATCTCAGGTCTCTCAAACCCCCACCAAACATCAAAGGAAGAGCTGCTTGCCGGAGTTGTTGTGGTCTTAACCACTCAGTACAAAGAGGATCTTGTCTCATGATTCCATATCACAGAAATAATGATTAGCTGTGTATATTTCCAACCAGAATTTGTGTAGAACAGAGGTAGCTTTAGGATTAGATAAGTGACAGCCCTCAAAAGTAGTGGCCATTGAAATACACTCATGATTTTATGTTTAATTGTTGAATCCTTAACAGTTTAGTTATGAAGCTGGCCTCATAAATGTTGGTATATTTAAACAAACATATTTGATAATGGTAAGGGTGAGATGGGCTTCTGAAATTCTGTGGAGTTTGTTGATGTGCATTATACACAGACATAACCATACACACAGTCACAACATAGATGGTATTTTCTTGTAATTTGTACTGATAATACTACCAGTAAACCTTCTGCACATGCATTTGTAATGATACTATATGTATTTTATAGTATTATACTGACACCAACTCTACTGTGCTCAGACAATAAAAAATAATGAGAGACTGTTCTATAACAGTATAATTTATGAATACCATAGTTATTTCAGGAGATTATCTTTGTCCTCATGCAAATTATTTATTTTGTGCCTACTTAGAGTGTACCCTTTGAAATTAAATTGAAATTATGGAATGCCTTAAAGCCTGACTATCATGTACCAGCTGTCTCAGTCAGCTGGCTCGTCAGTCAATACAGACTGCAAATCACAACTATATTTGACCCTGATTGGGAGGCTATTTTGGGAAATGTGCCAGTGTAATGAACAAGTTGTACTGAAGAGATCATACCCTTTGTAACTGGTGAAATGAAGACTACAAAAATAATCACAGCTACACAATGATGACTTCTGTTTCAAAAAAAGTGATAGCCAAAAAAGCTTTTACGAAAACTCCCATAGCCAAACTGCACTCTGTTTTTTTCTCCAAACATTCTATCTCACTGCTTTTCCTTTTCCCTTCGCCTCCCACTTTTTTCTTCCATCCTCTACAAAATTACTGCCTTTCCCAGCTGTCTTGAAGCTCTTGCTGCCCAGCCTCTGTCCTAGAGCATGCCCACTAGGCACTGCTCTGACTTTCAGTCTTGTCTCCTTCCTTGTTAGCTGAAAGCTTGTGGCAAAAAGTGTTTATTTATTTATTCTTGGGGAAATCATGTGTCACAGACTGCTGCTGTGTTTCACATCACTGTAGTTTTTTAATGTCAGATTGGAAGCTTTGAGACTTCTAGGTGTTGTTTCTTTCTTTTGTATAATAAGTACACTCCAAGGTTCATTCATATGTGAACCTCTGTTAGGGTCTAGAACCATAACCTAACTGGTTTTTACTGGAGGAAATGTATTGGGGAACTTCTGTTTAAATTAAAACATAAATGATACAGATGGTTTTTTCTACACAGACACACTCTCCATTTAAACTGTTCAATTTGTGCCTTGATTTCTAAACCCCTTTTTCTATTGTCCTGAAAATTACAACTGTCACAATGCCATGCTGTATTCTGTTGCTGGGTCACTTTATTGACCCCATAATCATAACATCTCTGTGGTTTTAAGACTGTTCAGATGCATATAGTCAACCAGACACATATATATCCCCAATGGTTCCCTCACACTCTCAGCAAACTTTTCCAATATGTGTTTTCTTGATTTCATCCATAACCTAAAGGTTCATCCCGTAAGTACCTGCCAACCTGCCTCGCTGCTTTCCTTCAGATCACAAATTCTGCCTTTCCTTTGCTGCAATGCTTACACAACCCCTGACAAAACTGTTGTCACTCATACTGACTAACGTTACCTCGTTGTGCCTTTGCAGTCTCTGTCTGCCTGCACTTGCCAATGAGCTGTCTTAAATCTAAATTGCCTGCCTCTGTTCTTCTATTTGCACAATACCTAACACAGGGACATAGGAGCCCTGCCTGTGTCACTTCAAGGTTTTAGACTAAAGTTACACTTACAATAAACAACAATAATAATTAAAAAGCACCTGCTACCTAGATTATCTTGCTAATAAAGGAAACAGAAGGAGGTATTATCAAAACAACACTGTTTGCTTCTTAAATGCTATGACAGTTCTTTCTTTTCTGGTCTTGACTGAAGAAAATCCCATTTTACCTTGACCTAAATGAATTATTTTCCTTCAGAAGCTTGTCTATAGATAGAACTTGCCATAAAAATTTCTCTACTTAAATATGTCCATCTTCAGACTTTAATTCAAAATTTAGAGTAGTGTTTTGGGGGGAATGAAATATAACATAATACATGTTCTTTGATCTCTGTTTCCTCTGGGAGGGAAAGAGGAGGAAAATAGAACAATATTCACTGTGCAAATGTGTGTGTCTTCCTCATTTCAAGAATATCGTGCACCGAATCTCTGCTCCATGTCTTTCTCGTAAAGCTGCTTGTTCATGGCAATTGCCCAAACTGCTTTCCTCATTGCTGAACTTGAAATGCTCCCTCACCTTGGCATGGTTTCAACTATGTCAGTTAAATCAGAAAGAGAGAAAGTCAAGCCAGCAGCAAAAACACCTTTACTGGAGAGATATGATGCTGACCCAGAAATAACACTGAGCAGCCAGAACATCATTGCTACATGCAATATGGTTTTAATAGGGGAAGAATGATCTAGTGGTATCTGTCCGTATTCAGTCACTGTTGTGTTTCGGGCTGTCATGGTGTGTGCTTACTAGAAAGATTTAAATAAGGAAAAGGAAAAGTAATGTGCAGTGTATGAAGTGTTCTGCTTGCTACTCTGTAATACAGTATAGTGCAACATTTAATCATTGACAAGCTTCACTCTTTTATTATTAATAACTCATATGGAAAGTACATTGCTTGCAGTAGAATTTTTACCAACTTATTTTAACTATGCATTTTCATACATTTGGGTATATTAATAACAATAATGCTTTGCTCTGCAGAAATGCAAATATTGAAGCACATTATAGTCAAGTCCTTTTCTGCAAAGGATCAGAATTGATTCAGGAAGTAAAGGACATGCCCTTATATTAAGGATTTGCTTAAATGAAGTTTGTCTAGTTGGTAAGAAATTATTTTGGTTGGTATTTTTTTTTAGATTATTATTCTCATGGTTGTACGAGATATCAACAGGTTTTATATGTGTATGAAATACACAGAAATTACTCAAAATCCTAAGTGTAGTAAACATAAATGGGATAAAAAGACAGAAAATTTTCCAGTAAGCAAAAACTAATTTTATTTTTTTGGATACAGCTGGTATTAGATAGTATTTCAAAAGCAATCATTTTTGGCCTATCTTTATTTCTAGTGTTATCAGCTCAGCCATTGAATTCTATGGAACTGCTCATTACTCAATCATTTTGAAAACCCTACCCAAGGTGCAAAGGAAGAAGAAAAATTACCAAGTCAAAGCTCAATGTGGTTTAATTGGTTATTTTGTTATTTGTACATCCCAAACAGACAAAACTGCAAACTGTTATGCTAAACAAAAATTTATTTTTCCATTTGTTAAATTATTAACCTACACTAAATTTACATTAAGTCAATGAAAATTTGGGGGTTTGAGTATCCATGTTGTCAGCAGTTAATATAGAAAAAGATGAAACCATTACCTTCATATAGAAGTCTGAGTGCAAGTTATTTTTCTCAATAAGTAATGGAATATTCTTGTTCAACTCAGTCAATGGCCAGAAGTGGCAAATGCCAAGTCCTTCCTAAAGATAGCTGTTGTTTCTTCATTATTCACAACTTGTGGGACGCAGTTAAGATATAGTTGTTAATATTTGTGTGTTAACATCATGCCCTACTCATTACATACAATTTTCATTTTAAAGTGCCCATCAAGAAAAGGAGAGTCTTTAATTTTCTCTTAATGCTCCATCTTTGATAGGACAGTGTAACACATTCTAATTGCAATGTGCATAAATTGATAAGCATGTTGCTTTGGGATTTTCATATCAGCAGTAGAAATGAAATGTGTACCTGTTCTGTATACTCATGCAGTTTAATTTGAACCTGAATAGTAGGAATATATTTAATAGTCTGCTTCAATCATTCTGTGTCATTATGTATTACAAAGATCTCAGAATTTGTCAAATACATTCATTAAACATGACACTTGCAAGGACGGAGTAGGTTTTTTCTTGTACTAGCTCTCCATTGGGAACAGCATATTTCATGGTGAATTTTTCTTGATGAAGTGATAGCAGTGTTGAGCTATTTTAAAATATATTCCCCGTTTTTCTACAGTGCTTATAATGATTGGAGACTAATGCAAATGTCACTCCCCATAAAACTGAAGTTTTAATGAGAGGAAATTAACTGATTCAGTATTGTTAGCAATATAATTCCAAAAGTCTTTAAGATACTGATTCAAAAATTCTGCCATTAAAAAGAGCCTATTTAACATATATAGCACTAATTTTACTACATGAGATTTCTAAATTGTCTAAGTATACCCCCCTAGAAGATTTAATATTTCACCTTCTTTGAAAAAATAGACAAAAAAAAGACATGTTTATATAGACTATGGTTACAATATTTTGCTTTGCCTATGTCAAAGTACATATGTCTACCATACATAGCGTATAACAAAGGCAAATATTAATAGATATTTTTAGAAGCTATGCATATGTTGTGCCAAGTTCAATTTATGAGTTGTAAAATATTTTCACTGATCCGTTTTTTCTTTAGTGGTATAGCATTCACAGCAGGACATTGTTAGTGGACAAAATGGACCAGTGTAGTGAAAGCTTGTTGCATAATCATTAAGTTTGTCATTTCAGAAATCACACCACAGGGGGAGGGAGTACATATACAGGTGCCTTTATGATGTTCTGTATTGGTTCCGTGTAACATATCAGTATTTGGAGTATATGGCCTTCGAAAGATTGGTTTTGTATGGTTGGCTGTCATGCTATTTAATGCCACTTTAGTTGTCAGACCTTATATGAGAAAAGGAAGGTACATGAGAGAAATAAGCATGAATGATGGGAGAAGAAAATTCCATAGGAATACTCCCAACAGATGACATATTGTCCTCAGAACCTGTGTTTAACTACCAGCCTGGGTCTGTGTGCACCAAACCAACATCCCAAAAATCCCAGTGCTTTGTGATGAACATACTACTTCTCCCTGGTAATTAATATACCATTGAGAAATAACAGCCTTGCAAGGGCACCTAACTAACACGACCAATTCATGGATGTTGAGGAACGTGAATCCTTCTATAATAGCTAGTAATTTGAGGTATCTGGAAGCCAAGAATGATGTCTAACAAAACATGCTAACTTTTTATGGCTTTTCCTATAGCGCAGGCACCTCTTAATTGTACAGGAAAAAACCTAATTATTAAGAACTAATGATAAGAACTAATCAAGTAATATATTAATTAATTTCATTCCATTTCCCATGGTAATATCTTCAGCTCATTTATATTTGATTTACATGAAGTATAAATGAACCTTAAGGGCTGTATTAATTAAATAATATGAGAAACTCAAAAAAATCAGAAACAACGAAACTAAGTATTTTATAATTACCAGTAAGAAGTGACTTTGTCTCAGTCTTTTTCTAATTCATCTCATACTATTAGGTTACATTTGGGGCTACAACACCAAAGTCACAGTTAAGCACATAAATTCAAAATTCGGATCCTATAATCTTTAATCTCCTGTGATCTCACTTCTGAAGTATTTTGAGTCCTACCAAGAAAGTTCTGCAGAACCTTTAGTTCCTGTGCTGGGCAGGTCCTAAAATTACCGAACAACTTGGTCCCTAATCCCCAGTTATACACTGTATATATAAATATACAAGATTTATACACTGGGAGATTGCCCTGTGTCTTCCACCATCATGGTGTCATCAGGAGGATGGCCACACTGTCTTCCCCTCTGCAGCCCTTCTTATAGGTAGAATATTTGCCTAGTAACTGGGCATATCTTGTCTCAAATCTTTGCTTAGCCCAGGCAGGGAGAAGACCCAAACAGAGTTCCCCTACATCTAAGTTATGGAAGCTGGGACACTCACAGTTTTAAGGCAATAGAAGCTGGGACACTCACAGTTTTTCTTTTAAAATGCTATAATTTTTACAAATTAAATAGATTTTTGCATCATTTTAAGGATGATCCAACCCAGCAACTGTTGTAAGTGAGATATCACCTAGTCTGTATTTCCACTGAGGCTGATGCCAGACAATTTGGCACCACAATCATTGAAAAAAACCATGTGTAGTGCCAGCCACAGAAATGTGGCACTTACATGCCTATGCCGGAGGAATGTTTTTAAGGTTTGCACCTTGCACTTAGCTGTCAAAATGACATTTGGGATCTAAGCTGCTGTGCAAATCTTAACCCTAAAGCTCTAATCTTAAACTGAATCCATTTTCCCATGTCACAGTATGTTCTTTAGGTTTACAAACAGCTAATAAAGGAAGCAACTGAAGTGTCAATACACTAAAGTCTTGTTTGTTCTCTTTAAAGCCCTTCAAACTCTGTTAAAAATCTCCCTGTGACCAAAGGAAGTCAGTCTCAATTAGCACTGCTGCTTTTCTCTTTTAAAGCATCATGCCTGCTCCCTCTGGATTTAGGTGTTTGCAACAGAGATACACAAAGGAAATTGGTCTGTTTAACTAATTCCTTTGTAGTGCTTTGAACAATTCGTGTCTGACTGGAATAAGACAAGATTCCTGGCAGCTGCCATCTCAGGAATGAAGTGGTTACACAATATTTATTCTTGCTCTTGAAGAAGAAACATCCACAACCAAAGTTCTTAGGGCATCCTGGAATCAAGATTCCTGAAAGTTCTTCGTGCTACAATCCACATCAACCTTGTTAGGTGACTTAAAATGCTTCTGAAAATTAAAAGTGTATCTACGGTCCCAGATGAATTCAGTTTATATGAAATACAAATAATCTGTTAGAATACTGACATAATTTAAGGGGAAAAAAAATCTAATTAGAATTATGTTTAGTTTGTTTTATGTCAACCTTGGAGGGGAAACAAGTTAGCATTAAGAGAAAGTATTAATAACCAGTGACTTCCTAGAATTTTTAAAGATTGTGTAAGGATGTTTACACCTGAGAAAAATTATTGCTGAGTTAATGGTGGTTTTGATTGGAAACGTGCAGCCACACTTGAATAAGCTTATGGTGTCATACTTCTAGAAGCAGTGTGATACAGACATAATCCTGTGGGACTGTGACTGCCTCTACAATATTAAACAATGTAGCACGTGAGTACAATTTCTTGTTTATTGGCAATAAATAAGCACAAGGACTTCAGTGATAAAAGAAAGAAGTTCAACACATTTTGCTACTGAAAATATCAAGAAAAATGAGGATTTATATTTTGGTGTATACACTGATCCAAATACACCTCCTCACGCCATTATGGTGGATCTTTTGATTATTATGACTAGAATAGTCTGATGATCAAACCTGCAACATATCACGGAATTACAGAATTTCAGAGTTGGAAGGGACCTCTAGAGATCATCTAGTCCAACTCCCCTGCTAAAGCAGGATTGCCCAGAGCACATTACTCAGGGCTGCATCCAGGTGGGTGTTGAAAGTCTCCAGAGAAGGGGACTCCACACCCTCCCTGGGCAGCCTGTTCCAGTGCTCTGTCACCCTCACCATAAAGTTCTGTCTCATATTTGATTGGAACTTCCTATGTTCCAGTTTGTGCCCGTTACCCCTCATCCTGTTACTGGGAACCACTGAAAAGAGCCTGGCTCCATCCTCCTTTAAACCCACCCTTTAGATACTTGTAAACATTAATGAGGTCTCCCCTCAGGCTTCTCTTCTCCAGGCTAAAGAGTCCCAGCTCTCTCAGCCTTTCCTCATAAGGGAGATGCTCCAATCCCTCAATCCACTTTGTTGCCCTGTATAGCCGAGTAGTTATGATTATTTTTCTATGTTATGTTCAGCACAATCATGAGCAGTGAGAGCTACATGTTTGCACTGTTCCCCTCCAAGTTATTTATGACCAAAGTGGTATGAGAGGGCTACAAGCTGCCAAAGTCATGACATTTTCATTCATGTCCTGCCCAGTCATTTTTGAGCATGTCTTTCAAAATTCATGGAATACCTGGAGAGAGTAATTGTCCAGGCATTTTTTGAAGATGTGCATTGGAAGGGGGAAGTCTCTGACAACTGAGCCATCTGGTCAAAGGTTAGAGACGTGCACATTCCAGTAATGTGAGAGTTTAACTTAAGCATATGAATTAGGAGCCCTGATGAGGTGGTTGGTCTATCACGTACAGTCCATACAGAGAGTTGCCACTAAGACCAGTATGTAACTATATAGGTATTCAGTCAGGATTAGGTTTTGTGTATATTAAAGTGAGGCGAATAACCTGGGGTGTCATAATTTGCGAACTGCCATCATCGTGACATCAGACAACATTTTCACACATCTTAGAGATTCCTAATGTATTAGAATTAAGTGGTCTCTTGGGTCACTTAGGCTCAGTGGCAGGTTAGTCTTTTACTTGAATGAATAAATATGCATTTTCTCCAGAAGCAGGGAAGTGTTGCTGGGTGTATTAATTTTTGCTTCCTATTTTGAAAAGATATTTGGATAGCGTAAGCGGAAGAAAAAAAAAAAATATTCAACTGTCTTTTTGGTGGGTTCTTACTCAGTTTCCACTGGTAATCAGTGCTCAGATTTTATTTGTATATTAACATCACTAAATGCAATTTTTAAACAAGACACTGGGATATCTCCAGAAAGTTAATTTCAGCTTGTACTATTGGCAATCTGTTATGTGTTGGCTAGTTGCATCAGTCATATGGTACTGTTTATGTTAAGTCATATAGCCCTCTTGGAATCAGGGAACATAAAACAGGACCACATAACAGGCAAATATAGTAATTTACTGTAGATACTTCTGACTATTTTTGAATAACCAGCATATTCAAACATATTGAAAATAGATGTGCAATTTGTAAACAGGAGTGAAAGAACAATGATAAAAATAAAATACTCAGCAACTTCTACCACTAAGTTGCAGGAGGTTTTAAAAATTTTTCCATGGTATTAGCTGGTAAAATTCTTTAATTTTGGTGTTTTTCTTATAAATTATTGTTGGTTTTATTTGTGATTACCTCCAGAATTAGGCTTTACCAGAGATGGAGAAGGAATAAAATTCAGAATGTAAAAACCATGTTAACTTCAGTGATGTATATGTCTTAAATCATTAATCTTAATAAGGTTAATATTTTAAATGAGTATATTAACATTCATTCTACCTACACAATTTGAGATGTGTGAGATCATGTCTAGAATGTTATGGTTCTAAAATGTTACTGTATTGGTATTACTCTATCACTCAGCATATCTTCTTATTAATATTTCATATTTATACATTGACATTTCCTGTACTTGTAATTTAATTTTGTAGATATGTTACTCTTACTAAAAATTTGCCTTTCATTTGCAATTGCTTCTTTCAAGTAGCAGTGCTATACAACACAAGTTTTTATACTCTTAAAATTAATTTGAAAAACTTGATACTCCCAAAAAAAGTGCTCAGAAGTATGTGCTTAATTTAGAGATAATATCAATGGAAACGAAAGTTGTCTTAGGTTAATGGTCTCCATCTGCCGTTAACATTAATGCTGAGGTAGAGCCAAGACATTTATTTTCAAAGTTGGAAACATTGATCTTATGACAGTGCTCTATTATGATGACTTCATTCCTATTATGTCTAGAAATTGATGAAGAGTTAACCGTTTTATCAGATGAATTGAGGAGCAAGAGAGTGACAGATGTTCAGTGTAATAGTATTCATTAGCTTCATCCTAAATTGACCTTATTTATCCAATCAGGTGCTAGATTAAATTTTAAAGTAAGTCACACTATTTGCAAATGAGACTCTTTATCATAATGGTAAGTGAAAGAAAAATGATTGTGGAATAAGAGATGACAATATTGGTCATCTCTCTCTTATTATAAAGACATTCGGCCTTATCACTGCAGTATAAAAGGAATGTTTTAAGGTTTAGGATTCATTTTACGTGCAATATATAAGTTACATGTCTAATTTCCACAACTGCACCGAACCTATCAATTTCCTATGCATCAATGAAGTGGTCAAAATATCAATATGATGATTAGAGAAATAGATTATTTTAGATGAATGGTTGGCTTAAACCATTAACTTCCGTAATAAAACATTATGCAGTCAACAAATAGTTTAACATTGCAATGTGTTCTAGAGTTTACCAATATGATATTACAAACTAGAAGCTCAGGTTATTCAGAAAGGCAAAGTATACATAAATTAATTCACTTTTCTTCTTGATTATTGTCCCTCCTATTTCTGTGAAAGGAGCATTATTTTTTAATGAAGTAGATCAGAGAGTTTACGCAGGTCCAAGTTTTGAGCTTTCCAGTTTTCTCAGGTTTAATGGTTGATGTTTTCTTTGAAGTCACAACATCTTGGTGCCCTAAAAGTAGGGGCTACTTGTTTAGGGTCCCACTGTTTCCAAGGCACAACGACTGGATCCACAAGAGTCCAAATAAAAAAAAGAAGCTTGTAGAAGTACCCTGTATCTTGCTCAGGAGAAGTCTTTTGCTATTTACAGACTGCTGAGAAAGCCTAGACAGTCTGTCTTCTTAAACAAAGCACCTAAAATAGGATCACTTAAGGCTCAGTTTTCACGTATTTGAATTTTAAAGTTGTTTTTTTTTTTCATGTGGCTACTTCACTGTTTGAGCTTCAACTCCTACAATGAAATTATTAACTGGCAGCACTCCCAATAGACCACACCAAGTTTTAACTTCAGAGATGATGCTGTTCAGAAAACTTTGTAAAGTAAGTATAGCTGTTGCAATCTTTTTGCCCTTTTAATCCCTCAGAGAGAAGAGGTAATCTAATACACTGAAATTTTAAAATCACATTACATTGTCAGAAGCACGTTTCTATTTCCTCAAGGCATTCTTACTGGGATGTTAAATTCACTGTGAAGTTTAACATTTAGCCACTTGTTCTACATGACAAATGGAGATGGAAGTGGCCATCAGGTCCTCAGAAACAGCATGTTTGGGAAAGTACATTTTGAGTTCCTTATTTAAGTAGGCTAAAGAAAGTAATCAATCTTTTTCTTCTTGGGTCAGTTAAAGCTGCAGATTTTATGAAGTCACAAGAGACTGTTTTCCTCATTTGTATGGTCATGTCTTAAATCAATATTTATCTTTTAGTTACAATTTCTCTAATGCATGTTTCACTTAGAAAAATATAATGGTTTTGGCTTCTAATAAAGGAAGAAAATGATTGATTAAAAAAAGTATGCAAAGTAAAAATAAAAAGATAAAAAACAGGTGAAAAATCTCCAGAAAAAGGTTTGATAATGTTTTTTAAACACCTTGTTTTGTTGGAAGAATAATGAATATGAATTTAAGTAACTAACTTCATAATGCAGAAAAAAATCCCAAAAAATCACTTAAACAAACAAAATCAAAGCCATAGAAACAAATTCAAAGCAGTTTAACATTTTCTGTGCTATTCCTATGCTTTTTTAGTATTATTTTAATGCATCTAAAAGTAAACAGTATGAAACAATGCTTCCATAGATCTCAAGCAGGATTTAGCCACTAAGTTTCATAAAGCTGGAATTTAAAGACTGATCACAAGGCAAAGATGCTTTGTTGGAAACAAAAGTCTTTGGCAACTCAAATATCAAAGAGGAAAAAAGCTGCAAGCTGGAGGCTCCCGTTTCTTTACAAATTAGGGATCCCTGCATCTAAAAGTGAAGGTAAACCCTCCATATTCCCCCAGTAGCAAGCATGGAGGCAGTCTCTGGAAGCACCAGACCACGTGAAAGGCCTTTCGTGTCCCGAGCCTCCTGCTGTTTTCCCGCTGTTGACTCACCTCCCTCTGTGGACAGCTGTAGGACATCTGTGACCTACTCCACTTTATCCCCCAGCTGGTGCTGTAAGGTGGACTTTGCCTCACTTGACACCTTTGCCTCTGCACATCACTAATGTAATGTAGTATCTATTGTAGCTGTAGTATCATAATTACTGAACTTTGGCTTTCTTTAAAGTCACTGGAGAGAAATGGGCATTTGCAGGTTGCAATACATCTCCCCAGGCGTGGATGTCTGCATTGTGAATCATGCCTCCACGACTCTAAAGGATGTCTGGAAAAGGCAATAAAAACTACATGGACACCCTACTCCCTCTCGCAACAGATATAGTCCTCACAAAACATTCCCCACTGTATCATGTTCAGATTCATTCAGCATTATTTCAATAAGGTAAAGATTACACAAGCCTGCTTCTACCATCCTTAACTAGTAAAAATTACATTAACTACCGTCTATGTTTCTCAAGGTTAAAGCAGGGGGCACTTAAATATCCTGTTTCTAATTGATAAAGTAATCTGGAGTTTAGCAGTGATTTCATCATCGGAAAATTTTGCAGTCCCTACAAGAGAAATAGTTTGTAAAAAAGCCCAATTAAAACCACTATAGATACTGTGAGAATACTGTGAAAAGGGGCACCGTACTATGTAATCCAGATCTAAAGAAAATAACACTGCTAGAATAAAGGGGAAAATTAAGGTGAAAAAAACTACTATGCATTAGGTTTAAATTAATTTTTCATAGCACATGATTAGATTTGAATATCTGATCTTCTTCTATTAGGAAAATGAGGATGTGATTGATGGAAGGCGAACATTTTAATATACACCCCCCAGATTTTGGCAAGATACTTTTCTGGGTTCTCAGAATTATCTTCTGCCCCAAAGCATACTCATAAATTATTCAATGTTGTTATAAAAATGGCTGGTTTCTACAGAAAATCTTGTTTCTGTGGCCATGGAATGATGCTGTAGAATGTTTTATTGCATAAAACTTGTAACAGATTAATCAATCTGGAGCATTTACGTCTTCTTTTTAAAAGTAACACTAAAATGCTTGCAAACTCTTCCACAGGCAGTTGAAATGATTGCCTATTCATATGTTTCAAAGTATTGTATGCTTATCACAAAACTTCATCAATTTATCAGTTAAACTTCAAGGATTTTATATTAAATAAAATGCTGAAAATAACAGCTACAGCATAATATGTGGACACGCTGAGGGAACCATAGTATAAAGAAAAAACATAAAAGCTTGAAGGAAATATCTTTTATTACTGTGAATGTACCAGTGTTTTAAATAGTTTTGGGTTTTTTCTCTTTAATGGAAAAGAAGTCCTTGATTTTTTCAATTGTCTGTTCCTGATGCAGAGTTTTATTAATTCCTTACGTGTTAGTACTATAGCTCTTTTGCTAGATAGATAGTTTCTGGTTGAAGACCTAGTGAATGTTGTTCACCAGAGTTGATGTCAACCCCTTACTTCTCTCCAGCAGTGCCTTTTCTTTCTATTTCATTTGTTCGTCTTTCCTGGTGGCTGCAAGATTGCACAGAGCAGTTTTAAATTGATAGCATGCTGTTAACTGAAGAGTATAGTAAATTAGTGTAAATTACAGGGTTGTGTACAATGTACACTACAAAGTTCTTAGCAAACTATCTATGGAGTTCTAAGAAAATAAACTGAATTCCACAGTTCTAACAGAAAATGCACTATTGAGTTCAAGGGGAATTGTATCCTAGAAGCAGGAAGGAACATCACAGACTAAATTCCATTTTCTTGTACAGACACCACAGTATCACTAGTGTCAAAGTGATTTTCAGAGGGAGTTCAAAAAACCTAAATTTGCTAATAAGTTAATAAGAAATAAGGGGAGGTACTGCCAGTTGGATAAGGGAGGCACACCTTATTGGAAGAAAAAGAAGCGCAGTGTAAAAAAGTGGCAAAGGAAAATACTAAAAATAAATAATGCGATGACTAGAAAAGAAAAAAAAAAGGGTAAGAGATGGGAGGTAACAGAAAACGAAAAGAAGTGGATAACAAAAACAGACAGGGAATATGCATCCTACCAACAAGGGCCTTGTTTTTTTATCCAGAGTAATTCTGTCTGTATACACCTGAATCTTGAATCATATATAACATTTCTTTAGCTTAGACCTCTCTGCTGTTTAGCTATATTCTCAGTAATATCTCTTCATGGGGTCATGAGGTAGTAGAGATGGTCCTCTATTTGCAGCACAGCTCAAGCCATTGTTAGTATTGGGTGTCAGAAAAATTAGGTTTCTACTTTCCAAAAAGACTTTTCAACTAATTTTACAACATTATAATGAGTTGCCCAATCTGTTAAGAGGCCATCCTCACTGGGAGAGGCCACCTGTGCTTTGGCCATCCAAATTCAGAGGAAGTTTGACCACTGGGATAGTCCATATGCATGGAATGAGATAGCATATCAAATAATCTTCAAAGTGCTGTAGAAATATAATACAGTTTGTATGGTTCACTTCCTTGTTAACAGAAAAGGCCAGGAGTGAGCAATCCATACTGTTCTCAACAACTTTGATAAAACCTTTGTATGATATTGTACTCACAGACAATCTGCATGTGTCACTATATGTCATAGTAAACATAATTTTTCAAAGCTATGAGTTTTATTTTTACTGTGTCTATTTTTGTCTTATTCTACTTGCAAAGAGAGGTGTAGACCTACTATGAAGCCCTCGTGAACCTTTAAAAATTGCCTACAGAACTCTTATACACAGACAGTCTATATATTTTAAAAAATCCTGTTTCAAACTTTTTCTCTCCGAAATCTGTCACAATTTATGCTGGTTCTTATTAGGGAGCAGACTTATCTTCCTTCCATAGAAATTGCTAAATACATTTTCCTGTGTCTTAGGTAAGAAACAATGATACATATAAATGAAGAATCCCTAGAATCCAGCCAGTTATTTTCTGTCTGTGAGGGAACATCAGTTGTCTGTGTCTGAGCTGCTCAACCAGACTCTTGCAGTAGCCAAAGGAGAGAAACAGGTATCTTTCAAGCTTGATGCTTCTCATACTAAAGAAATGATAAATCTCCTCTAAAACAGGTGAGACAAATTGCATCTTAAGAATGTCTTTTCCTTGACTATAAAAAGAGCCTAGTGTGGCTAGTTCTGATGCAGACATCTACATTGTGTATGTGTTAATCCAGACATGATGAATTTCATCATGTATCACTATCTGTAGCTGGACTATAAGTATTATTATTGGATATCACACTTGCACCAACAGGAGCTAACTTGGAATCCTACTGTACTAAGAGTTACACAAAGAAACAGTAGAAGAAACTCCGTGACCCAGAGAATAGATGAGAAAGAAAAATAGATGTAATATACTCATTTTACAGGGAGGTTACTGAGATGCAAACTAATTAAACTCTTCTCAATCTAGAGTTTCCTTTATGTACCTGCCCCCTGAATGCAGTCCTTAGGTGTTAGTACACTACTGATTAAAGAAATTATATTTATGATAATGCCCCACTGCAACAGACCCAGTGACTGAACCCTTTTTTCCTAAGCCTTCATCCAGTGCTTAATCACAAATCTATTATTCCTATTTTATTTTTCTAAGATGTTTTTTACGACTACAACTGATGCATTTCTCAGTGCTTGACTGCTTCCTACAGTAAATCATGCATTTGTTTTGCAAATAAAACCTCGGGAAATGTGGATGAAGGCCAATGTGTTAAAGCGTAGCCTGGGGAAAGAGAAATCAGTCCTTCATAACAGAAGAGGATTTTGTTACCCCACTTTTCAGTTCACCAATCTTACCAAGATTTATAGATTCTTTACTTCGCATTTAATATAAATTGAAATGAATTCCACTTAAAAAAAAAATCTACCTGCATTCAAAAGCAAGAACAGTCATTTTAAAATATAAGGAGTACTTGCAAATAATTCAGCATGTTAATACCTGATATTAACTGAATAACAGAAAAGGAGTATATTCAGCAATTATGTCATAAATGATCTTTAATTGTTTTCTCTAAAATATATCTATCTATCTAATTTTCTCATGATTGCATCCTCCTATTTATAAATCATAACCAACCACTAACAGTATTCCCTTTCTTTGAAAATAGTCTAATTTTGCAGACCACACCATTTCCTGATGTAATATATTAATAACATTCTCAAAGTTTTCAACTGCAGGTCTGCATAATCCTTTTTAAAATGTCTCAGATGTAACCACTTAATTATTTTGAAATTAATTCTATGTGTAGCAGGTACAAAACACTGGCAGTTTGCTCTATAAGAGGAATACTTTTAATTCTGTTACAGTCATTAGCATTTCAAAAACAAGTGAATCTTTGATATGTTCTCCCCTCTCCCTCCTCTTCCCCAGTTATTCATTGGTATGGCATGCTTACTAAAAAGGAAGCAGAGCATTTGATTAAGAGAGACTTCTTCAGATTGTCTCTCCTGAATGCTGTTACCTCACCCTTCTGAAAGGCTGACCCTAAGTTAACAGGGAATGAAGGGGACCCAAAACTGCAAAAGCAGCAAGTCACAAATAGTAATGTGTGGAGCTTTTTCCCCTAGTTGGTTTGGATGCAGTTGAGCTGATGGTAAGAAAGAGGGTGGGATGGAGAAAGGCAGAGAGGGAACAGTTTTCACAAGATCAAGACAATGCGTCCAGTTGTAAACCACTGTGCCATAGGAACTCAAATATAGCCAGAGGGGAAATCTGTACCCTTTTTTCTTTTCAACTAATGAACCAGATTTTTTGCCACGCTCACGTTAAGTTCCTATTACAGTGTTTTGGCATTAAAAAATAGTAGTCTTATAGCAACTTCTTCTGAGGAGCAACAAATAGCAAAAGGCAACTTGTATGGGTGAACAGAAGCACAAGACAACAAAATGTTATGTGGTATTTTCTAAAAAAATAGTGCAAATACTGCCTTTTTAAAAAAGGTAAACTCTGACCTATCTTTAGGTTCAAAGCCAGTTACAGGGAATATGCACTGTTACTTTAGTATCCAGATGTTTCCAGTTTTAATCAGATTTTGATGATTTGATGCAATCTCTTTAGTCAAAATCTAGAGATTTAAAATCTGAAAATGAGCTGCTTAAAACCTCAGTCCAGTTACTTGCCAGAAGACTGACTGGAGATTTAGTTTTTCTTATCTTACTTTTGTTTGTTGCGTAACAGAAAATCAATTTTGTAGTTTTGTACCTTACATATTTGGGGTTTGCCGAAATTCCAACAACTCAATTTTGTAGAGTATTGCTCCGTGAAAAGATGTTTCTGTGAATTTTAACAGCAAAATATGTTAAATTCATTTTTATATACATTTGTTCATTACATATATTTCTTGAGCTTCTTAAAAGGACTGCTTGTTCTTGGCTTTAGCTAATCTTGAGGACAGGAATGAAAGACCACCTCTAAAATGCAATAAAAACTATGATGAAAAATTAAAAACAAATTTATTTCTCCCTGTTCTTTACCTTGTACATTCAATAAGCTTATATAAAAATATAGGCCTCTTGGTACACCTTGACAGTGAACCAAAAGGTTCAATGGATTTGGAAGTCGAGCCTTCCTCAAAGACAGTTCCACCTGTTTGATAACAAAAAGGGTCTGCTTTTAAATTCAATTGGGCTTACACCATTGTTTGCAACTGATTTAGGATTCTGCTTTATGAAAAATGCTACCATCAAGTTTTACAAGGACTGGATTTGCAAAGGACCCAAATAAATATTTGATCCAAGTAAATTGTAGATATAAAAGTTGAAAATATCAGCTACTTGGCTTAGTAAGAAGTATCTGCTTAGTGAATGAGAGAGGAGATACATTCAAAAATCAGGTTGTGGATGGAGAATGGGCCATAAAAAAAATTCTTTACGGTAATTTTAAATGTGTATAATTTTTGTGATGATTCTTTTTTCTATTTCTGAGTTGTCTTACGTGCAGTAATAATGTGTGCAACAGCATAGGATATTCCATTCAAGAATCTTAAATATTCTACAGATCAATTAATGTCACATCTTAATAGCACAAAAATAGCATTTCTGAACAGGAAAGCACAAATCTAGTAGCTGGGAAACATTTAATTTGATTCAACATGGGAATAGAACTCAGAATCCTATATCTGAACTTCCTCATTTTTGAACTATCCTGTAAAGAGAAGTATTTTCGTTCTCCTTTTGTTTTCTATATGGAGTTCTGGAAGTTGTCTATTTTTAATTATTTCCAGTGCTAGTGACTTGTGAACAGACAATTTTGCTGCCTTTTATTTTATGATTTACTTAATTCTTCAGCATGAAAATTATGTACAAAGAAAATGGAATTTTGTTCAGAGAGTTGGAATTGTTTAGCAAAATACAAGTTTGTACAGCATCTCTTCTTTCCATGCTCTGTATAATAGTGCATTTCCAAAGGATTTTGTATACTGTGTACAGTTCCATACTTCAGGAGATAGGCACATAAAAAATAGATAATTTTTTTCCTAATATATATGGTGGGTAAAATCTCTCTAACTTTTGCTATTCATGTGTCGTTAGGATGGCTAGAAAGAGATTGCCACACAGCATCACTAAGTACCAATTTCAATGGCAGTATTATTTTTCTAGTTATGGATTCTTAAAACACTTTCATAGCATTAGAACATGTAAGAAATGCTAACTGCACTCTTACTGTGTGATAAACCAGCACACACACCTTGTCATGTAGTTATGAGTGTACAACACTCTAATTTGCAGTGATTAATTTTTCACTGAAATTCAGTTACATTATGGTTACATCATTGCTGCTGCTGCTGTTACCTTCTATGGCTTCCTTTTTTCACATTTATCATAATGATAGCCAGGGATCCTTTTGCAGACTTCTGTATCAGGCCTAGATAAGGATAATTTAACATGCTGCTAAACTTTATGTCAAAACTCCTTCTCCAGTATTTTAACTAAAGAAAATGAAACAAATGTCTTGTCTACATTAGCCGTGTGGGGAAAAAAAAAAAAAAAAAAGGACAAGAAATGAAAAAGTTACATGTTATATCTTTAGGTCTTTTCTCCCAGGAAAGCATAACAAAACCCAAGCTGCATGCTGTTATTAGGTTTTTGAAGGATAGTTCTTGTCCTATCCTTGCTCAAATAACAGCCTTTCATGACAGCAAAACCACAGCAGCCAGTGTGTAAGCAAGAGCTTAATAATGTGTATTGTGCTGCGATTTCTAACCTGACATGGTCCAGATTAGTTTTAAGAACATATCAAAATAAATTACAATAGCAGTCCTGGGAATGGTTTTGTATTTGTTTGCACACTGTTAAAATGTTTTAATTGGTTTCAGAAATCTGTTGACATAAAATAATTCAATTCATTATGCTGCCTTTAACAATAAACTCTAAATTACCTTGTACCTTGTCTATAGTTAAGCACAGTATGTTCTATAGCGAGTATCTGGAATACTTATTATACAGCTTACTAGGCAAAAGCTTTGTATTACAGACACACACATTGTATGCATACCTTAGAGAGCTGCCCCTATTATGAATGATTCAAGAACAGTAAATACATATTTTATATTGAAATACTGAGCAATTTGTGGCAAAATGCAAAATATAAACTAAAACCTATAATGAAAGCTCTAGTCTAACTCATACTTTCTGCTCCAGTCAAACTGTAGCGTAATTTAAACAGAAAACTGGTGCAATGCATTCAGCTGAATTTGCCTTAGATCTCTCTGCTGTCCCAGGGAGGTACATCTGGTAGGTAACTTCCCAGACAGTGCCTGCTGGAGTGTCCCAAGTTAACAGCTTTGAAGAGAAGCCCAGATACAAAAGATTTTAACTTGTACTGCACATATGCGGTAAAAGTAGCATTGGGACTTCCCTAGGCTATAAATACAACTGGAAGATGGCTTGGGATGGCAGGGCGCCAGTAAATTTTGCCTCCCTAATCCCAGAATGCTGGGATGTGCCGTGACGTCAACTGAACTAGTACTAAAAAGGAACCTTTCAGAGTTTTGGTATACCTAAAGAGAACTCATTCACTTTAAAATTAATAACAGCAGGCACAGTATTGGTAATAAAATGCAAATCCACTTAAGATCTAAGGTTATTTTTGCATTTTTTGAGGTTGGATATTTCTCTCCTAGCAGAATCTGTCACTAAGGACTGCTTATTTTTAAAGCAAAAATGGGAAAGCTTTTGAAAACATGAAAGCACAATTCTTCAAAAACACACTTGTTTTTCCCCAGCAAATAAGAAAATATGAGCGACTCTCCCTTTCTGCCAGGCAAAAGCCTGATGCCCTTTTAACGTGGTGCTGCACACGTTGGTGCTCTTTGTCTCTGTACGTGGGGTGGGCAGATCTGACATCACCCTGCTGGGAACAGAGGGAGGTAGAAAAGTCATTCTAAACAGGGTCGCAGCTCAGGTGAGCTAAGACCGTAGACCTCAGGAATGAAGGAAGAATCCCAGTCAGCTCTGGAGTCATCCATTTCAGGACCTATTCTGCCATCTATTTCTGGAAGGCAGGTTCCAAGGGTGAACTGAATGGAGGCAGCGAAGAGCAGTGTAAAACAGCCCGTCCTGGATCCGTCCTCCCAGGAATAGATGTAGATGAAGAGAAGGCTGCCAGGCTCAGGGCTCACCTGCTCTGGGCTGTAACTAGCTGTGACATCCATGATGAGATCTGTGGCTGATTGCGTGGGACACAGCGGGCTTGAGCTTATGGAGCCATGCACTGAGCTCAGTGGTTTAATGTATAGTGTATATGTAGCTGGCAACTTACTTTTAAAGGAAGATACTGGGGTCAGTGTTTCAAAATGGGTAGAGGAGTCTCCTGCATTGAGGGATGAGATATGAGGAAGACACCCTGTGAGGATGAGCACTGTTAGCAGAGTAAGCCACTGTAATTTTCCACCCTAAATTGAACATGGCACATTTTTTAACAGCTTGAGCATGGTAAGTCTGAGGAACGAGTACAGGGAGGCTGGTGTGTCACCTGAAGACAGCTGATATGCTCTGAAGGTCCTCACGAAGGCTGAATGTTCCATTAGACAATTTTGGCACTTCAGGATCTTCAGATTCCTTTTGCAGTCATTAAAATATTCTGAACTATGCTGTATTTAGAGGAATGGAGGCTGTTTCAAAGGGACTAATTATCAAATATGCTGTTTTCCCTGAAGCCTGTTTCAGTTCATGATGCTCTTCAGGGACCAGGAGGACCTACATGTGAGGTTTAAATATAACTGCAGACACATTCTTCAGGTTCTTCTTTGGGGAGTGGATGGAACTGCTTCAGAGAGGCAGGTGTATTCTCTTAGGACCAAACAGAACAATTGAAGAGGAATAAATACTGCTGCTGTCCTCTAAGTGTATCACAGTCCTTCTCCTGTTTTTTGGCTTTTTTAGACAGAGGAGCTGATAAGGAAAAAATGTTTAATCATAACAAAACTTGTGGAAGGGCTTTATACAAGGAGTATTCTTTTCTAAGACTGTGAATTTCGAGAAAATTATAAGGTATTTATCCACAACATCTTACTGTGAACTCAGTGAGTTTAGGCAGCTTCGGAATCAGGGTTACATAGATGCAAGGCAAGCAGCGGCTGCAGTACACTCTTTCACCAACCCTGATGAAATCTAAAGAGATAGGGAAAGAAGAAAGCGTAATGTTGATGGATCCAACTTCACCATTGTCTTTGAATTATTCTAGGTTATTCATCCATTATCAGTTTCCAGACTAAAGCAGAATGTATTGGTCTAAAATATTTAATGGGGGAAGTAAGAGTGTGATTCCTAGCCCTGTGAAGAAGACAAAGGAGAAACGACATAGTTTCTGTGGCTTTCATAGAATCATAGGATCATAGAATAGGTTGGGTTGGAATGAACCTTTCATCAACCTCCCCCACAATGAGCAGGGACATCTTCACCTAGACCAGGTTGCTCAGAGCCCCCTCCAACCTGACCTTGAATGTTTCCAGGGACGGCACATCTACAGCTTTGCTGGGAAACCTGTGCCAGTGTTTAACCACCCTCATTGAAAAAAGTCTTCCTTTTATCTAATCTAAATTTTCCCTCTTTTAGTTTAAAGCCATTACCCCTTGTCCTGTTGCAACAGGCCCTGATAAAAAGTTTCTTCCCCCTGTAAGGCCTCCTTTAAGTACTGAAAGGCCACTATAAGGTCTCCCCAGAGCCTTCTCTTCTACAGGCTGAATAACCCCAACTCTCTCAGCTTGTCCCCATAACAGAGGTGCTCCAGCCCTCTGTTCATTTTTGTAGCCCTCCTCTGGACTTGCTCCAGCAGGTCCATGTCTTTCCTGTGCTGAGGGCTCCAGCCCAGCAAGCTATTCTAATCCAGCTCTCTGCTGTGCCTCAAAATCTCTGTCATGTTCGAGATTGTACAAGGCAATTAAGAAATTATTATCTAGAAGAGCCATGTGCTGAAGCCTTGTTATTTGGGTATCGAGAACGCAGCTTTATAATTAAATTCTGCTTACATATTATCTACGCAATGTCCATCCTGCCAGGGCTAACACCTCAAAACAGATTCTAGCAAAATGTTTAAATGTGTAATTCAAAAGTTCAAATTAATTCTGAAGGGGCAACATAAATTCTTTGATTTTTTTTTTTATTTTTTTTTCTGATGCTGGTCAGCTACATATTGTTTTATGATTTTAAGTTTTATATGAAAAAAATAGATACAAAATGCATCTCAAACTACAATGTAAACAAATGAGCTTGTTCTTTTGAATACAGAGTGAAAGGAGTTTAGATCATAAGAACTTTATGGTAAAGTTTTAATACAGAAAGGCCTCACCACAAGTGAGGCAATGAAGTGACTTATTCTGGTTTTGAAGACTTTAAAATGAACCGTACTCTTGACTTTTTTACATTTCCTGACTGGTCTATCTGCTGGCAGGACACTGCATTTCAACTGGAATGTTTCATACTGATTGTTCAGTTCAAAGGAATAAAAGGAATAATAAAAAATTACAAGATCTACTCACAGCTATTAGGAAACTTTAAAAATAGAAGGCAGATTTTGCTACATGTAGGACACACAATACAATCCTGGTCTTCCTGTGATGCGTTTAAATTAGGAGAAGTTCCATTGCCAGTGAAGACAACCAAGTTTATAACTGTTATGAGTTGTTTCAAGATTAGACTTATTATGATGAACAGTAACACATTAAAGTTAATTATGACATTTCATTTGACATTTGGTGGTTTATAGCTTCTCATTCAGGCTTTTCCAGATAGACTGTAACAATGGATGTGGTAAAGGGTAAAGAAGACTCTAAAAATGCTGATACTTGAAAAGGTCATCATGATTTCTCTATGCACTGAAGAACATTTATTTAAATAAAATGAACTTGTTATAAAATGTCCTTTGTATATTGGCACATACATAATTTCTGATATAATGTTTAGATTATCCTTTTCAGTGGGGTGAACATTTGAGCAAAAGAGTTGTCCTCCCTAGACTGAGAAGCACTAGCTGTCTTTCTGCTTCCATCTTTCTATCATCACATAGTCAATCACTTTCAACACTAAGTCTCATTAAGTCCACCCTAAAACTTGAAAAAAACATTATTTCTTTCTTTTTTTAAAGGCTTGCAAAGGCATCAAGCAAAGGAATTCTTGCTTGAACAACCACACAGATAACGTTTAAATCTTAGTGCATTCTGGGCGCAAACAAGATCTTATGTTTTGAGTATGTGTTAACTAGTCTGAATACAAATCAATAGTCCATAACCTCCTTCTTGATATATATCTGGAAATGTGACTGGCATATGACAAAAATGCAGGCATTCCTGACACATACTAGGAGCTCTTCTGGATAGGTGACAGCACAAGGTTATGTAATTAAATTTCTATTTCCATGTTTTTTGTGCAATGGGAGGAAAGGAAAAAGGAAAAGAAAAAAAATAAGGTGTAGGGCATCAAAATAACCCATGCAGCCCAAGCATGAAAAAGGATATTCCTTAGCTATTTTTGAAAGTGCCCTGGATGAATTATTCTCAAGGGAAGACTGTAGCCTGCAGGACATAAGATGAGTAAAACCGAATTAATATATAGTGTTATCACTGAAGCAATTTCCAGATGATATCTACTGATACTTCTGAGGGATGAATGCATGTCTCCCTTTGTCTTCAGAGAAGCCCACCCTGCAGCCAGTAATGCACCAACCACAGCTCTCAGAGCAAGCAAGACTCTGATCATATATTTACATAAACTTGATTCATCATTCCAGAAGAACGTCTCTTATTAAGTGATAAGTGTACATACTCAGCCACAGGATGGGGGATCTCCCTCTTCCAAGAGAAAATCAGGCTCCCATTTCCCTGGCCAGGTTTCAGTGTAAACTTGCATTTCTTTTTCTTAGTTTTTCATCTCTCATTAAATCACTTAAATCTTTCTGTAAAAGCTGCCGATCAGAATACAGTGATTAGATACCAAACTTTAGCATATAACATTCTGTTGCCTTAGGGTCCATACTACTGTCTGTAAAAGTAAAATGTGAAATTGTTTCTCATTAATTAGGCCAGCAGCAGGAAAGTTCTTAATCTCTTTAAGAAAAGCAAATAACACCATGACTTTTCAGTTTATGAAAAGGACTTATTTCAGGCAGAAAGGTTGAACTGGGAAGGGTTACATGTATATTATTTTCTTATTTTGAAGTTGAAGAACCTTGTAAAAAACAACCGATTGCACTGTCTGAAGTGATGAAACAATTCTTCTGAAGTGAAATGTAAACACTATCAGTGCCTGTTGAGTAGCAAGAGTAAAAATCTTTGTTCTTATCTCTGAAAGTGCTAGAAATTGTTTTTCTTAGTGTTTTTAAGATTAAATGTTCCCCTGAGTGCAACATTCTGTTGAAGAAAAAAGCATGACTTGATGAGTTCGGTCATTCTGCAGGTGGGACATTCACAGAACTGTTAATATTGGCGTACAGACATGATGATAGTTTAGCTCCTCTTACAGGTTGCTACAGATGTTTTCTCCCAATATGTAAGTGTGGTGAGGATTTCTTTTCCCTTTGGGTTATTCCTCCTGCAAGACGAGAAATGTGTGCTGCAGAGACTGCACAAGGCCTTTTGGCTTTCCTTGTTATGTCACTTTCACTTGTTCTGATAGTTCCTTAGGGTGTGTGGGCGGAGGTCTGAGGGACCTATTCTTTAGGATGTTTCACTGGAAAGAGAAGAAAATTACAACTGGGGACCACATAGAGCCTTTTAAGCTCTTCAGTCTTTAATGTCAGACTAAGTTAATTATTGGATACTCATCTCTTCAGCTGTTTATCTGCAGTATCTTTTTGTTTTGTCTATATTTAGACAGATCATGGCTAATTCTTCATGTTGCTTATCACATGGCACTCCAGACTGTGACAAGCAAATGAGTCTCTTACTTCAAAATGCTCTTGCCTGTAATTCCAACTTGTGTTTTGACACATATTCCCAGACTGACAGCTGTCTTCCAGCTTTCTTCTGAAATGTTAGTTTTAAGTTTTCGATTTTGTTTGCTTCTGGTTTACTTCTGTTTGGCAGCTTACTCACACTTCACTACCTAGAAGTTTTATTATTCCTCACAGGTGTCTTCTTTTTTGTTTGTTTAGGAATTTTAGTCTAAGCAAGAGCAAAAAAAAAATTATTACTTAAGTGACTGTATAGTATTAGTTGTGATCTTTTATAAAATTGTCAACAACATTCTTCTGTACTCTATTATGATTTGTGTACTATTGTATCTCTGAAGTCTTAATAGTCTTTCCTCAGAATGCTTAACGTTTGTTCTTCTACTTATCTATGTCAGGAGGGAGAGAAGCAGCTACCAAATTTTTAGATTTTTTGCAATACATCTCCTTAGGTGAATGTTAAACAGCATAGGCATAGGATAAGAATTAAAGTAGATTTCTCAATTGTAAATTAGGATGTACAGACAACTGTGAAAAATTCATCAATAGTTTGCATGGTTATCAGAAATTAAGGCATTCCAGGATTCAACAAAGGTGCTGATGTAGTCTATGCTTTCAAAACATTTTTTCACTAGGAATTTGATTGCTGTTACCTATTATTGGAAGAATTATAGTACAAAAATTATTTTCTACCATGATCAATAAAGACTGTATGTTAAACAAGAGCCCTAAGCAAGAATCCTTGGAAAGTTTCTGGAAAACTTTGGAGCATTCTGTAGTAGTCTTGATACTAAGTTCTGAGACTCTGCCTCTTATTTAAATGCAGTGCAGAAAGAACAACTGAAATAACTGTTAGATTAACATCTAAAAATCTAAATTTTAATGAAGGTTCCTGGCACACATGCAAATGTACCACCATGAATGTAAAGAAAATGCTGTTTAGGAGGCCAAAGGAACCCACTATTCCATCTTAAAAGAAGTCTGGCACAAAACAATTACACCTCAGCGTCCTTTCTAGCAGGATTAGATAACACTCAAAAGCTGTAAATTGTCCATAAATGATATGACTGCTTCACTCCGTGTAGTTATAGAAGTACACTGTAGTGTCTGAAACAGTGATTCCATCTAGTGACAGGTCAGATTGGACACAAATGCATGTTTCAAAACATAATATTTTTTAAAAATTCAATGACGAACTAGGAACCATGAAGGAAAATTTAACTGTTGTGGTTTTGTAGCCTGATCCCAAGAATTGAGCCTCCAGGCAGGTGTATGCCACTGCATGGGGTGGCTGCCAACATAGGTAAGAACAGCTTTCAACAAGTAAAAAAAGGACTTGGTATCTGTGACTTTGCAGTTATTTCACTTTGAGGTCCTTAAGGCAAAAATAGGCTGTGAAAAAGTACATAAAATACTACTTCTTTTCTTTCAGAATTGCACTTTTGAACTTGATGCCAGAAAAAAATAATTAACAAGTACTTTTATCTTTAGAGGATACTTTTTTTTGTAAGTTGACCTAAAATATCAGTGCTCTTTTTTCTTTTTTTTTTTTTTTAACTTTGCTAAAACAATATGCTTCTTTGTTCTTCATTTATGGAGATTTATGGGATAGCTACTGCCCCAAGCTGGTGGATTTGCTGTCCAGCTCAAGAGGATGCACAAACGTTTTTTTAGAGCCTAAGGTTCTAGGTTCATTGCTTGCAAGAAATTTCACAAAGCATCCTGAGAAGCATAGATACCATAATAATGTATGTACAGATAACGACTAGTTATTGGCAATACCTTAAAGAGGATGGCCTGTGGCATTCATTTTCAGTCTTCCTGGGATGAGGTACCATGTATGCATACAGAGGTATCACTTTCCTACAGTTATACATAATAATCAAATGCCACTGGATTACTTTATTTTTAGCTGTCCATGTTTTGCTTGTTTTTCCGTTTTCTTTTTGTTTCATGTTTGTTTGTTTTAACTTTTGTTACATTGGATGAAAGATGGATAAATTTTGATAGATATACTCCAGTATATCTATACTTCACTAGGTGTCTTCTGTCTTTCAGAATAAAAATCTCACATTTGCAATAGAAATAACTGATTTTGTTAGTTTGTGTCTTTAGTCCTAGTTATGACATATATTAGACATAACAGTAAGTTCATCTGTTATATCAGACTGGTTTCTTTTTGGTATTAAGTCTACCTGTGTTCATAGCAAATTAGCAAGGCAGAATAGGTCAAGTGCAGTTATGTATTTAATTCAGTTCTCCTTCAGTATTCTCTTAAAACTATAGAGTGGGCTTTAAGCAAAATACTTAGGAGACAAAGATGTTCTTTAACCTCCTGAGATTTATTCAGGTTAAAAACAATTCAAGAAAACACAGTTTAGGAATAACATTACAGCAGTAGTTCACTGTTAGGTTGACATTTTATATTTCATGTTCATTTAACCTTCATATAAAAGACAGAATCACACAAAATACTGTCAGGATATTTCATTTTTCAAGAGATTTTTGCCTTTTAAATGTACTTTGTTCAGTGATCAAGGGCACTTTACAATGACTACATGAGTATCTGTGTTACTCTCCTCTTTGTCCCACTCTTCTGCTCTCTGGTAAAAGGTTAAGATCTTTTTCTGATTGATGGTATATATAATGAGAGTTTTAAAGCACTATTTACAAATGTCACTGTAAAATCTAGGCATATTCTCCTTTGACTCAGAGCTCAAATGAAGCAATAATAGATCTTTTTGTTAAATCCTGAGATTTCTGTCTTTGCATTCAGATTATATTTTCAATGCTGACTATACTCTGTAAGTAATAGAAAATCAGTCCTCTTCAGAAAATAGGAACTTCAGTTGGTAAATGGGGAGCAGGCAGATAAAGCTTAGGAGTCAAACCAGCACTTCTATGTGGGGAAATGGAATTCAAGATTTTAGAAGGGCTGGGGGTTAGCTGAAGAAGGAATGTTTTCTATTGCCTTTGTGACAAGCTGCCCAAATATGACCATGACGTGGGAAAAAAACCCCTGTATTTACATAGGCTGGATGGAGGGTTTAGTCTACAGTTTCCTCCCCGTCTCCCTTTAATCAACATGAATCCCTTTTTCCTGGTTCTATTCCTGAATGGATAGATACTGCTGTTCAATGCAAATGTAATAAGTGAGTGCTCTTCTCCACTCCTTATTCAGGGGATTTCTCCTAGTCTGTGCTCCTGCTGTGTTTTTCACTTAGCACTTTTCGCTGGTGTAATCCTCCTGCCTTAAATGGCTTTCCTGTGAGATCACACTGCTCTCAGAACTGTTACAAAACATTATAAATCACATACCATAAAAAGTCTTCATTGTACTACACCTTCTCAACATCACAAGATTCAGATTGTTTTTAACGTTTTAGAGAAACCATGTGCCATCTGTGGCATGGGCGACAGACTGCTTTGTCTGAACCCGCTTCTCTCTTACTTATTCTCAGTTTTATGCAACACTTCCCAGTGTTCCATATACTGGGAAGACAATCATGATACACAATAAAATACTCAGAAGGTAGGAAATGCCAAGATTAAGTTTACTGTGGCAATTTTAATCTCTCCCCTTTTGCCCTAAAAGTTCCTATTTATGAAATTTACTAAAAATCTTTCTTAATGCACAGATTAACGTTAGGTTGCTCAGTGAGTCCTCAAGCCCTCTCACTGTGAACAAATCGCTAAACTTAATCCTCTGAAAACGAAGTAGTCCAAAAGTCAACACCTGTGTCATGAATCTATAACATTACCTCTTTACACAATGCTTAATGTGGATTCAAGCCTTTACCCTCATTGATACTCAAGACCTCAGACAGCGGGGAAAGTCTAGTACTTTACTAGCGTAGATTCAGGGTTAGATCAAATATAACACAGAGACCTATCTACAGTTTGCCTGTAGTTAAACCTAGCCATATAACATACAAAGATATCTACAGTCTACCTGTAGTAAAACCTACTCATGCAAAGCTTATAACCTTCGGGAAACCATTACCTCTTCTTTACTCTTGCCCTGATGATTTTTCCCAAGAAATACATAGAAGGACGGTGAAGGACATCACCACTGAGTATGCCACATGCATCTTGATGCTTTCTGTGGCTGGGAGATGTCGTATCTGCTTATTTCAGAACCAAACATAAAATAAATACCAAATGTCAATTAACACCAAAACTGCTTATTTCAGTGCTGCCTGGCAAGCATTTAACGTCAAATGAAGCTTGAGCAGAGCCATAGCAAGAATGAAACTCCTATATGAAAACCAAAGGATACAAAACTCAAAGATTTTAACACGAAAACAGGATTGCTGAAACACCAGAAAAATAATGTCTTAGTACTCATTTATCAAAGAAATGAAAAATATTGGTTTAGCCTGATCATATAGACATCTAAATGCTGTAAATTCCCTTTTACTGTTTAGGGATTGAGTTGAGGCAGACACACAGATCACAACTGTGAGCTGTTGACACTGGTGTGTGCTCGTGGCTTTGCACGAGTTTGGCAGACACCTGGTGTTCTGAGTTTATCAGTTCTTGCAGACTCAACAGACTCCAGAGGTTATCAGTCTTTGGCAAACCTTCCCACACTACCTTCTCCATGTGCATTTTTCCTCTCTCCAGCCTGCTGTGTTCCTGGAGCTATTTTTCTACCCAGATCTATAGGTACTTGTAGCACTTATTTATCCACAAAAAAAAAATCACAGAAAAAGAGTCGTTTCTGGTGTAAAATTGTAATAGAAAATGTTCATGCTTTAAACAGTCTTTCTTTCTCTCAAATACATGTATATATATATATGTATATGAATGTATGCAAACACAGAAAGTGAACAAGAACGTGTGTGGCCAGTGTGCTTATATGTACAGTATGTTTCATTTAAGCTTGAATACACATTTAAAAGTGGCTAATATATTTTGTATGGCTTTAAAAGTATGTGGTTTAGTATTCTATCCACTCCTCAGCCTCATACCAATGAATAATCAACAAGGGATTAAATTAAATTCCAAACAATATCTCCTACATGTGCTGGAGGAAGTCAAATGCCTCATTCTGCAAGATGTGGATGTGCCCTGTGTATGAACTCAGCACATTCAAAGCCTATTGATTTTTTTCCCCATGGTGGGCTCTATCCAACTCCTACTAATGTCAATGGGCACCTTTTCACTGACTTCAGTAGGGTTTTGGAGCAGATTTTTCATCTCTGATTTTAGTGTGAATTTGCAGAAATCATGAACTGTAAACTTTTGTGTTTGACCAGCTCTTTGATATGAATTGTTTTGTACCCATGGAGTTAATTTATTATTTACAGAATGATTTAAATTCAGAACTACAATAAATGTTATTTTCTGACACATAAACACAGTTTGACTGCTCAATGGTACAAAAATGTATTCAGCAAAGTGCAAATCTAGTCTAGGCTTTACAACAAACAGCTTTCTGCAAAAAAAAAAAAAAA
>VXBO01005180.1:230882-271597 GCA_013400135.1 Rhinoptilus africanus
AAAAAAAGGCAATTTCTTAACAAGGCAAAATACTTTCAAAAAAAGAGACATGTATATATTTTATATTGTGAGTCCATTAAGATGCATGGAAACAATTTTAGAATTTTTAAGTTGTGCATTTATAAAATAAATAAAAAAGTTGTGCTCACTCAATTTTAAGACTGTGGAAACACTGAACACATATATCCATTTATATCTTTCCACATGTATTTAGGTAAAGATTTAACATATTTTTTTACAAGGCAAAACTATTTAGGATACAGAATATCTGAAAAAAAGTTTCATCTTAATGGAAAATATCAAGACATGGATTTAATCACCTGTTCAGTTACATGCAAGACTCCAATACTGCCTCCAATTGATAGCCCTGACATGTGGGGCACTAGAAGTTAAACAATTGCATTTTAACGATTTATTCTCAAGTTCATATTCAGAGCTTCAGCCATGTGTCTGCCATTAATGTTAATAGGGGTTACACAGCTAAAGCCAATTTAATCAAGTTAAGAACATATTCCAGAGTTAAAAACCTGACATACGACAGAATATGCATTTTTGTTTAACTAATGAGATTATGGGTTGCAGTAGAAATTCAGTGTCTTAATGTGAGCAAAAAGAAAAAGGAGGAAGAATACTCAACAGATGCTGGGAAGATTGTTATTGCAAGGAATGAATTTCCACATCTAACAGCACCTTCTCTCCACCTCATACACAAAAGTGCACTTGATGGGAAACGGGGCTCTGAAGCTGATGAGTCAGACAAAGCTAACACAAATGACTTTTCTGAGTCTGATGTGCCCCAGAAAAAAACACACATGCTCTTCCACCTGATTAAGGTAGGGAGATAAATAGCAATTCTTGCAACGGAAACAGTTTAAGCTCTCAGGCTTTGGTTTGTTTTGATTTCATTTTTTTACCGGACAAGAACGCCTTGCTGAGGATGCCTAATATACAGGAAGAGTCAAATCAGCTTTGGGAAGCAGCATGAGATCCTGTCCCCTCCCTTCCTGAGCTGCCTCAGGTTGAAGGGTCCCCAGGTTTCCATTACAGCCCAACAGCTCAGTGTGAACCCAGACTGCAGCAGCTGTGATGGAAAGGCAACTGGCCTAGACCAGGCAAGTCTGGGTGCATTGGGAGGGATGGCTGGGTGCTGAGAAGATCCCCATCTGATGTTCCTCAGCACCTTCGCAGAGCTGATGGGGACAGGACTAAGGGGTATGAGGTGAGATGTGATGTTTGAATGATTGGTTGTTCGCTTTCCTGCCCAAATGCCTCTCTTCCCCTTCCCCCTGAGGTTAAACAAGGAGAGATAGAAGAGGGGGGAAATCCCCAACTGTGAAGAAACCAGACATTCTCTTTTCTGAGACTTTCAGAGAGCAGCCATAAGATCTGCTTTCCCAGCCATAGTTCCCATCCATAATGTTGTCTACAGTTGCTGTGAAGTTCATCCCATGCAAAGATGGGCTCTACTCTAGAGTTGAGTGCTGGAGGGATTGGCCTTTATCCCTGTACATTTGGGAGTTAGCTGCCAGCTGGAGTTAGGGTTTTCCATCCTGACAGCAAATGGACTGCTTCTCTAAACTATGACTGTGGATTTCATGTGTCACTGTCTGTAGGGATTGTGGAAAGATACTAAATTCAAGCAAAAGATGTGTGATTTCAAGCTTTGTGGTCCCTAAAGATTTCCCTTGACACAGCAATTAATTCCCATTTGGGAAAATATCCGAGAGGGCCTGTGATACAGATATCTGAGATTCCACATGCCAGTTTAGGTGATGGAAAAGATGTGTCTTGTGTGTAGGGACAAACATTTGGCAGGGCCTGTTGCGATCAGACAAAGGGTGATGGCTTTAAACTAAAAGAGTAAGATTTAGACTACATAGAAGATAGAAATTTTTTACAATAAGGATGGTGAAACCCTGGCACAGGTTTCCCAGCAAGGCTGTAGATGTGCCATCCCTGGAAACATTCAAGGGATGTTGGAGGGGGCTCTGAGTAACCTGGTCTGGGTGAAGGTGTCCCTGCTCGTTGCAGAGGGGTTGGACTATATGACCTTTGATGGTCCTTTCCAACCAAACTATTCTATGATTCTATGAATTCCTAGAGGTGGTGCCAGCTCTGTGTGGCAGAGGAAGGGACAGGCAGAGGAATGGGGAACATGTGGCTGTTCATCACCCAGCAAAGACCACCTGGCAACACAGAAAGAGAACTGTTGACACATCTCCCTCAGGTGGTGGAGCTGGCACTGCAGAAGTTATTGATAGATCTCCATTGAAAACTGATGAAACTACTTTGGGGGAAAGACGGTACCAAAATATGGTCTTCTTTTTCCCTGCATTACATTTTGGAACCAAGTTACATTTGTAACAAGTACTTCCTGTCAAGGGGGGAAAAATATTAGCTGTACGAAACAATCAGTACTGGATCCTTCTTGCCAAATTTTAAGGAGTTTCTTTTAAGTTCCAGCTTACAATAACAACCTCCAAATATGTCTGCGTATGGATGTGGTTTCTAAAATGTTAATTCTGCAAACTCTAAAATATTCCAAAACAGAAGGAATATAAGATGCATGATAGCATGTTTCTGAGCCACTAATCTAACTAATCCAATTTAATCAACCCAATAATCTATCCATAACATTATACAATTAACACTGTAGTGCCAGTACCCCTTTTACTTAAAGAAAAAGGAAAATGAAATGTAATGTTCCATTAACCTATCTTGGATATAATAAACTATGAAATTAACTGAAAAATGAGTGAATGGTCTTGTAAAGTCAGCAAGAGCTTCTTAGAGCGTCAATCATCCTTTAATTCACAAATCCCTTTACTAGATCCTACAGCTGGTTGAAACTATTCACATGAATTTTAAGTAATACTAAGCATTAACCTCCTAGGTTCACTGTAGAAGATTATAGATTATAAATAGACTATAGAAGATTAAAATGTAAGCTCATATGATAGCTCTAATCTTAAAAAAAGAAAAGCAAAGTCTTAACAGCTTTTCCATCTAATTAAAAAATATTTTAAAAAATAATAATACTGTTTCTGACAGGGTGACAGAACTTCCCTGTTTCCCTTTGTTTCCTTGTTTTCTCTCCACCATCCAAAAATCTTAAAATCACTTTTTCCCTGGAGTTATATCTAGACTTGTAAGCAAACTCTCTTTATATATAGCAATAATAAATGTTTGCAACCTAAAACACTGAAAAAAGGTTGACTACACTTGAAACATTAACCTGGTGCCAGTCACTGAACAAGTAGCTGAACAAGGACTCTTCAACAACCGCGTCCCTAGAAAAGCCTTCCAAAAGTTGTTTTTTAAAGATAAATAGCATTTTAATTCAATCAGACATCTTTCACCCTTCAATCTACTGATGGAGGCCAAAAGTGGCAGATGCAGCTATCAGATGTACAACCCTTACAATGATGAACAAACAAGCTATGTTCTAACTCTACAGCTTTCACCTGTGTATTTATATAAAACACCACTGCAGGCATGACAAAAACAGGAAAAATCTTCTCTCCTCCCTGCTATCTGCATCCTCATCCATATTTCACACCAGTCTACATTTCACCAGCTAATGGCATCATTTCTCATGGCTGTAGCTTATCCTGGCAGCATACACAGCATCTCATCGGCGTTCCATTAATGCACACTGGTGCTTGCATTGGTGTCCACTGCAGGTGAATGTCTGAGATAAGCCACATCCCTATATGCCCCCAATAACAAGAATCCATGTTCCTCTTTGCTGGCAGTCCAACATTGAGCATCGTCTTGTTTTGTGCATCTACTCAGCTCCTCCTGTCAGAAATGCTTGGCTAGTTGTTACACTTACAGATACTGATACCTAACATGTATTTTGGAAGAAGGTTTAGGTCTCATGTAGTCTACTTAGAAAAAGGGTACTGTACCTGTATTAGGCGAAATTGAATGTTTTGCAGAACTACTGTGGCAGAATTCCAGTTCCCCAACAGATCTGGAAAGTCGAATGGTCTTCTGACCACTCACCTGCTTTGTCACACAGCCCAAAGCCATCTGCCGGATGACCTGTCCACAAGTCACACACAAGCTGGTGACCACACAGCTGACTGTGATTGCCCCAGAAGGGCTTCTCAGAAGCCAGCCAGGCAGATTATTTCACTCCGGGGGCTGCATTGCCTTTTTAGAGGACACTACCAAGTTCAGACCTGCGTGGTAGTTAAAGTAGTTACCCATAACTACAGGTTTTAGGTCTTGCCATTACAGCTCTAACACTGCCGCAATTGTTTTTTTGTTGCATCAAAGTAATTTGCAATGCAGAACTTCCACGGGTTGTGGAAGTAGATAATAAGCATTAGAAATAGAAAGGCACTGAGTGGAGTGTTCTTCATCTCAGTATGGATACAGGCAAACACGCAGATATGTTCATTTTTTTTTAATTGCCAAGAAGTAAATCTTCAAAAGTATAGCTTGTATCTTAGAATATAATCACTCACTCTCCTCTCCCTGTTTTAATGTCAGCATAAAGAAAATTGTGCCATAACACAGCAGGTGTTAAACATAATAACATTCTGCACTAGAAAAACCTTTGGCTGGTAACTAAATTAAGAGGAAATTGATGGAAAAGGTCTATCTGCTCTCCAGAATATCCAGATCTGGATGATGATAAAGACTGCTGATTCTTTCCTCCCTTTTAGTTTAGGCAAATGAGTGACTGGGATCTGACCCAATTATTCTATTTCATTTCTGGAGATAACTTGGAACATGTCTGGATATGAACAGATGCTGAAACACCCTAACAGAGACATTCATTTTTAATGCTCAGATACTTCTCTGTTGAGTAATTTGGTTTATATAATACAGAGATCCGTAATTATTAGACCTCAGTGAGAAGGTCTCTACTTTGCTTTGAAATTCCCTTTGTACCTCTTGTTGCATTTAGGCTAGTACTGATCTTTCTAAGCTTGAAATCTTGGCCTTTTGGATTGTTTTGTGGAATTCATTAACAGCCTCAACTGTACTGATTTACAATTTACTGGTGTGAATAAGCGCCTTTCCACTCCTCATCTAGCATCTAGCATCTAGCCATCCACACTTTCTGCACCCCTGTGATGGAGAAGCAAGACTGATAGTATATTAATATGAAAACAGAAACTATGCCTGTTTCTAGTATTCCATTTTCCTTTGGTTTGCCTCTAATTGCCTCAAAGACTATTCAGGGTCCACGCATTTCCAAAACATACAAGGAACTATCCTATTTCCTTATTGATATCTTCTCCCAAATTTCCATTACTACAAAATGATCCAAATAAATGCATATCTATTACTTATAATTGTGCAGCAAAAAGTTTCAAGTATATACAGAATTATTTTTTTAAAGATATATTGTCCCGGAGTTCCTTTAAAAACCTTCTAGCTCCATATTCTTGCCTCTATGTGTCATTGGATTTACTCCACTGCAATTTAATTGGTGGGGGCTAGATATGTACTTGAAGCTTCAGGAATTTAAAAGTGACCTCTCCTGTCTAACATATGCTTACCATTTTACATGCTAACGTTTAATATACAGAATGCACTTTGATTTGACTGAAAGAAATGATTTTAGTACAACAAATGCACTTTAGGAGAACAGCAAAACAGGCAAACAACCAAACATGAAGAATATGAGAATCCTGGTGATTGATTCCACTTTCCTGAACCATGTAGCACAACTAAACACTGAGTGTCTCTGTATTTCCTTTAGAGACCTTTGTTTACATTTCTATACTGTATAGGCCCTTAGCTAGAGTCTTCCTGGCTGGTGTTTGGGGCCAGCCCAGCTATCCCAGGAGCGTCATAGACAAGAGAGCACACACTGCCTGGGGACTCTAGGGATTGTCCAAGTGGACTGCAGACTTTATTAGCTTTTAACTTCAAACAGTCTCATAAACGTCCTTTTAAAAGGAAATCAGCAGTCTGTGGAGGTAAATTGTTTCCTTAAAATTGGTAAGTAGGGTTACAGTTATGTAGCAAAAGTGATTAGTTGGGCATAGTTATTTTCCAATAAAATAATATTGGTGTGAAATTCTTGCCTTTTATTCCATATTTTGCACTCTGACATGAAATTCTCTTCTGTTATTTCTTTTTCTCATTATCTTATAGATGTCTCTTTCAAATATCTAGTACATGGCATCTTGGTCTGTTAACTAAACAAACAACTTGCTATTCCAGGTATTGTTTTCTTGTTCTCTATGTTTGTGACTTTATGGCTTTCATCTATGACAATAATACCATGATGAGCCCCTTTTTTTTTTTTAATGTCTGGTTCATAAGTGCATTAGCCTTCAGTTATCAGCCATAGAACTAAGCAGAGAACTGCGAAAGTCTCTCAAAGAAAAAGTGGAATCCCATCGTGAATCGGTCTATATTACAGAATAAGGCTTGTGTATATACTCTAGTGAAGAATTTGTGAAAGCAGAAAACTACCCATTCTCCCCTCAGGGCAGTGAGGCTGTGGTGCCTCGTTCAGTGTTGTTTATTGCTCAAGACACAGAATGAGGAAGAAGTAAACAACACTGAATAGGCTGCGGAAGGAATAAGCATCAGAAACTATTTCACCTGAGCTGTATTGAGATGCTTAGCAGAGCTCTTACTCAGTCTTTCTACTCAGAAAAGAAACCACTGCACAAAAAATAACACTGGAGACCAAAACTATTGTTTGTTTTCTGTTAGCAAGTAAAAATGAAGCCAGCAGGCCAAAACAAGCAATTTTACAGAGGAAAAGGAAAGTACAAATGAATAACAAAGTAATACTAATACATGCATATTTATGCATGTTTCTTTATTTATTTATTCCATACATGTGTATACATATGCATATGCATATATACTTGTAATTAGGAGGGGAACTGCTCCACCTCTGATAAATCTCATGCTCCTGGGGGATCATGCCTCTTTTAACTGTATTCCAGCAGACTCAGAGGAGAATGGGTTGACTTCTGCTGGGATGAGTATGTGGATTCTCAGCACGGAGATATATGCAGAATAGTTCATAAAGACAGGCAGATCTACCCAAGTCCTGCTTTTGATTCAACCAGTGTCATTATAGCTGTCTGTGATGATCATGACTAAAACAGAGCTGTGAACCAAAGGCAATGAATGGCCATTAACATGACCTTGGAAAATTCATCCCTGGCATGGGACAAGCAATACTGCAGGTGAGGATTTCACAATACTAGCTACAGATGGATCACTGTCTTGGTGACATTCAGCATCTTCTCTCAGGATTGCTTACATTTTGCCCTAGTTTGAGCTTCAGAGATAAAGTGGGAAGCAAGCCAATTTTAACTATACCATAAAAGTAAGGGTATGTAAGGGGAGAGAGATGCATTACCTATGCATTTTCAGCATATCTTGTTCTGTACAGATAGAGATAAGCAAGTTTTATGTGGCATGACACATTGACACATGTTTATGCAGATTGAGATGCAGTGGGTTTGCTCAGCCATCAGAGCACTCCTGAAATGCTAATAGAGAGCTCAAGGCAATAACAACTAGGCATTACTGTCTTCGAGGTTTTGTTCTTTTATACTGGTTCTTTTCTTATTTCTGATGTGGTTTTATTGACTATGTTTAGATCTGGGCCTAAAGTCTATCAATGGCCCATTATTGTCAGAGTTTCTTATATCAGCCCACTATAATGTGATATTATGCAATGTGCTGCAATGTTGTTTAATAAACCACACAGTGTGAATACCTTACCTGGTGTAGAAGGCTGGTAAGCAATGTTGCATCAAATTTATTTAGCTATGGGAAGCTGAGGTAGTAACCTGTCTGGTGTCCTTTCATAAAGCAATATCATTTTCTTCTTTGTAGTTTTGAAAAAGAAGCAGGGCTGATAAATAAACAGATGGAAGAGAATATCAGATAAGCAAAATCAGAAGCCAGTCAGAAAACTTAAAAAAAAGAGGAAACTAATTTATCCAACAGCAAAAACCCTACAATCTTTCCAGACTTTATATAGATTCTTTATTTTTAACCTATGGAGAGCAGATGGAACAACAAAAAAAAGGGTATCTATGACTAATCAAGTCTATGAACATGACCAAGGCAACTAGAAATGGAAACACATGGGGTTTTCTAGTATATAGCTCTTCTATTTATGCCTGTTACTGTACAGTACATTTTCTCATGACTTTTTAAAAAATTCTATTTGGATGTAAATAGATCTCAAAATCCAGCTTGGGAACCAGTGCAGCAGGCAGTTAGAATCATCAGACAAATGTTTTATATCGGATAGCCTGTAAATTTGTAATATATTTATATATTCATACTTTAGATACAATACATACAGTGCATATATACATACTTTAAATCTCTTTTCAGAAGAATATGAAGCAGAGGAAGAGATGTTGTGAAAATATTTGATTCCTGTTTGTGAGAATGCAATAATTTTACATGTGAATTCTCATAATAATGAGAATTTCTATGAACAGTGTAGAATGGTGGAATATGACCCTTAAAGTAATAATTAATGCTTAATAGTTAAGTCTCTTTATAGTTGTGGTAGGCAATCATATAAGCTACGAAGTATGTAACAGCTTTATCTAATTATACAATGGTGCTCTTTCAATATCAAAAATTGTGTGCATTTCTAGACTTCTTTTTATACTAGCAATATTATGGAAAACCCCACTGAATATATAAGAAGAGTTTGGTTTGGCTGTATGTATTAGAACGGATTTTGTTCAAATGATTAACTGAAAAGACAAAGTTTGTTTTCTGTTCTCTTGCAGTAGGGAATCCAGGTGTCTTCATTCTTTAAGTGCCCTATTATGTCCTTACAGTAAGATGCTGCTGTTAATGTTTAATCCAAGAGCTGGCGAAGCTCAAGGTCACTCAGGTGTGATGTTGACTGTGGTTATTTGGTAGTCAGTCAGTTTCACAGAAGTGCCCAGGGTGCCCATTAAGAAACACTGGATGCATTGATTATAGGACCCAGACCTCTAATGTCAGGTTCAACCACTATCATAACATATTAGCCTACATTTTAAAGTAGGAAGGTTGGGCTTTGGGTTTGTTTCATATTCTTCTGGTTATTCATTCTGATTATTCAGATGGCTAGAAACACAACTTTCAAACTAAATTTACTTATAGACAGTCTATATTCACTTGTTCTTTTGCCTATATAATTGTTTTATTTAAATAATTACTTACCCTTTCCAGTGTTTACCCTATTATATGTTTTTAGTGGCATCATGTTCTCCTTCAGCTGCTTTTCCCTGCAGTAAACAAGAAGATACTGTCTCCTGATCTGTAGGAGTCTCTGTACTCAACTCATCCCCCAATATCTCAGCTCTGGTTTTGTCTCTGTATTCATCTTTTTTGACACAGGTGACCAGAATTGCACACATGACTGTACCAAAATCATTTATGACAGCAGCCCATCCCACATTCTACTGTTTCTATGTAAACCAGCCACTGACTGTATTTCAACACAGCTATGACAGCATTACACAAATGACTCTTGATAGCAGCATACCTACTAGATCTTTTTTCTCTTCACCTCTAGCTGGTAAAATGCTAGATCTTAGCAGAGATTCCCGGCTTTTGTCCTTAAGTGTATGTCTTTGCATGTAACATTAATGATTTTGATTAGTCACAATATAGGTCTAGACATAGTATCCCTATATCCTAGTTTTTCCCTTGACAGTACTTCTCAACTTTCTATATTTCTCAACTTTCTATTACAATCAGCTACAGTGCAGAGGTACTGTAGCATGTTCCAAAAAAACAAGCAAAAAAAGTAAAAAAGAAAGAACAAAACCCCTTAATCAGGAATTTGGCATATAAATCTTTGTTTTGAAAACTACTTAATACACTTCTGTAAAGGTACCAAAGACACCAAAAGATGAGAGTAGTAGGGGTTTCAAAAGGGCTGTAACACTCACTGTGCATCATTATAAGACATATGAGGACTTGTTTTGCAAACAGTACAAATATCTTGCAATACATTAGATACGTTTTTCCAAATGCTAGAAGCCATCAGTAGGAGCCTTTGTTCAGATCTTCCTACCTTTCTAACAGGGCAGAATCACCACCTTCCCATCCTGCCATGCAGTTCTGCATCATGCCTGCACTTCTCAGCTCACATTGTTGCCTCCTGTGCATCTCATTTTGAGAAGCCCTGTGGAAAGTTTGCCTGGGACAGAGGATTCCACTAGATGTGTGAAGGCATTTAAATGTTAGACACTGCAGTTCTGTCCATCTGTTCATTTAGCCTTTGGTTTAGTGCCTTGATGATGCTTCTCTGGCTTTTGAAGTGCCTAAATACCTTAAGTGATGGATCCTTATCTAAAAAAGTGAAAGTATCTGTGCACACTTCTCAACAACTTTCATTTATCATACTTGTTTCAGGTCTATTTCTATGGGTCTGGTCTGAAAAGTCTCCTGACCCAGCACTGCTGTTTCCAGACTAAGACACAGTCAGGTAGCATCTAACAGATGCCTGTTAGATGTAGCCAGTAGGAAATAGCCTAAGCAGTGGTTGAAGCTAAAAGGTTTGACCGGGATTTTTCCGAGAAGTGCAAAAACCTATTCCTTTCTGTCTGACAGTTGTTAGATATCAATATTTTCCATCCAACCCATTGTCAGGTCTGCTAACAGGAAGAAGTCCATGCCCAGCTTTGGAAAGCTGATCCCCTTACAGCATTTTGCTACCATGTCAAACTGCAGACACCAAGAGCTTAAGATTCAATTTTTAAATTGCACTTAAGCTCAGGAACAAATGTAGACTTAACACACAACATACCTACACAATTCAGGAGACAGTGATGGGCAAGCTGAAAGTCCGCTGAAGCTAGCAGGAGGTGCAGGGATGACACTCTGTTGTGGTCATTAGTTATTTCTCTCCATCAAGTTTAAGTTGTACCACTAGCTATGAGTAAACTACTTATAGGAACATTACTAAGCATATATGAGATTCGGAAGCATTATGAGGTTTGGACATCACAGTGTTTGTAAGAGGACAAAGCAACTTATAGCTCAAACATTAAAATTTAAAATGTACATCAAGAATATAATACAAAATATCTACGAGAGAGGATGGGATTACTTAATCTTTTATCATACAACATCACAGTATCAAATCACAGGCAATGAGCGACAGATAAACAGGAAGAGATCATTTCAATTTAGAGAAGTCGACATGAGCAAAGGTGATGTTATAAAAACACATCCCGGCCCACGGTAATCTGCTCATTATCCAGCCCTTTAAACTGAGCAAGGAGAAAGATCCTTATGGTAGAGCATAATCTTAGGAAGATAATTTCTCTCTAGGGCTTTTCAGTGATTTTTTTTTCCTCCTCTTACAAATCTGTGTTTCAAATAATACATATGACTTCACTGTTACATAGCCATACAGTTACGTTTCTCATTTCCTGGTATACAGCAATCATTAAAATATTACTGGGACATTGTTAAAGTGCACTTTGGGTGAATGGATTTCTCTAGTGTATCCCTGTGTAGCAGAGTTCACCTCCATTGAGCTGCATGGCTTGCTTTTAGGTACAGAGGAATTTACAAAAAGACTGCCATTATCTATGAAATAGAATGATATAGAAAGAAAAAGCTGAGAAAAATGTTAGCACTGCAAGCATTCCATGGAAAGTTAGTGGAAGTTAAGCTTCTAAGTCATTTAAAATTCAAACAGAAATTTCATGCTAAGATTCACTAACACTAGGACCTACACATATAAGTCATTTAGGCTCCTTTTAAAATATTTATCTTATATGTAGCTTTTAAGAAATTAATTTATGACTTTTGGCAATCAAATTTTTCTCTTCGTTTTCAGAAATTTCTTATTCAGCAGGAGGGCTCTAATTGAGTCGTAACTGAGGCATGCAACAATTAACATTTCTTCAGTCATTTCTTTAAAGTGGTCATTACGGTCAGGAACTTGCTTATGCAAAATCTTATTCATTAGATGCACTGCATTCAGGCGTATGAGTTTATTCACATTTGCTTCTTTGACAAAAAATCATTGCTATCACAAAGTCCATACAACTATGAGACAGTGATCTGCTGCTGTTCTGGCAGTTAACTAAAAAGCAGATTCTCCATTATAGCTCATGTGTCAGACAATAAGAAAACCACTCTGAATTTGTTTTTTGATTAAGCTGAAAGTTTTTCCTTCTCTTTGTTTGCAGAGCGAGAAAGCTTGTTTTGCTTACAGCACAAGGGAACAGAGAATTGCACAGTTCCATGTAGAAAGGGTTGCTTTGTAGGATGTAACTGCACCTCAATACATTTGCATATCTGCAAAAAATATCTGAAGAATTAATCATCCAGCAGTAGTGCTAGTTATTTTAAAACAATGCTCACTGTGCTAGAGTGTGAAAACTGTATTTTAAAAGTTTTATGGTCAAGATAAACATATTTTCTAAGATATTTTTAGGACTTGAGTGTTTTATTTCGTTACATTAGAAACAGTAAAAAATACAGATCCCCTCCTTGTGCCTGGAAAATGCAAAGAAACCCATCTGTATGTAAGGAAACAAAATAACAGGAAATAATTTGTCTCACTTTTTAAAAAGTATTTTAGATCTTTTTTTTAATCTAACTCTCACAGCTGATGTCAAGATTCTTTAAGCAATATTAATTATTTTAGCAAAATTTAGGAAAAACACTAGAGTCTAGTTTATTTGTAAAATCAGTACAGATCATTCTGATTTACCAGACTGTCTCAACACATTGTGGTAGACAGAAGATTGAATTCTGCATGCCAATGAACCTCTGGGAGATGGATATACATAACTCTTACACTGCAGAAATAACTGCACCTTTCCTCACCTCTTCTTTGCTTGCAATGCCCAGTGCCAGGAGAAGATGTTAATCTAATCAAGGGTTTGAAAGGGGGATTAAGAAAATGGCGATACCCTGCATCGTCTTTGCGTCTGTCCATAAACGTAATAGATGATCCTTTCCCTTATGTCAGAATTGCTGCAAGTTAATAGATTTGACTTTGGCAAGGAACAGAAAGCTCCATACTCTGTTACCAGTCTCCTGAGCCAGTTTCTTCACCCTGCAAATCTGCCTTTTGGGCAGGATGCGGTTCTGTGCTACTTGAGTCTAGCATGCACTTCATCATATGTTCACACTCTTTATACAAAAATGATTCTGCATTTTGTAAAGCTCTTAAATGACAATGTCCCTTAGCAGTTGGGGGTCACACAGCACACAAGGAAGGAGGTAAGCCGGTTCTAAGGTGAGTGATATTTCCTGACAGGGAGATAACACATTCATAATAGGATTCAATTTAAAGTGTTCACTTGGCTGAGGACCACAAGTCATGGAATGCCATTGTGGTGTACTTCTTAAAATAATCATGCACAACCTAGTTGCTTACAGATGCACACATTTTAATTTAACCGAAACATACAGTCCTGAGTAAACTGCGTTATGTATCTGAAAGCTGATTTTTTAAAGAGCCAAGAGACTGTTATTTTTAACAACTAATTGATGTTTTCCTCATTAGACAGATTTTAATGTAGTAAAAAGACTCCTTTCCTGCCAATCTGATGTCAGCTGAATCCATCAAGTAGTGTTCTGTTTAAATCAGGTTTACACATGGCTCATTTGAACATATTTTTTAAATACTACATTGAGATGTTAATATGTGAGTAAGTTGAAAATATCTCTCCCCTTAAAAAAATAGTTGCCAAAAGGTAATGAAACTGACCAGTTTCATAAAAATTATAATAAATCAAACATCACTGAAACACACATTTACAGATTTATGCACTGTTATTTTTATTTATATGCATGGTGTCCCTGCCCATGGCAGGGGGATTGGAACTAGATGATCTTTAAGGTCCCTTCCAACTCTAACCATTCTGTGATTCTGTGACTGCGCAGAGAGAAACTTCAGTGGTACGAAGAATAGTAATGACAATAAGGGCATTGTGAAATACCGGGAACCATATACTCAGAAACACTTTTAAATTGTGGAAGAGAGATTTCCATTGAAAGTCAAGTGAAGTTCAGCTTTTAAAGACTCACAATCTATGGCACTGACAGCATATTGTGTATCTGCTTAGAAATGATTTTTATCTGGCTGGCAGAAGTGATCCAGTGAGTATTAACAGAAAGTAGACGCCGCATGGCTTGTTTCAACTGATAGCAATATGCGGTAGCCCTCGCATTCTTTAACACAGAAGAAGGTAGCACTTGAAGAAACTCATTCTAATAAATACTGAAGATAAAAAGGAAAATACAGGTTTTCTTATCAGTTGCATACTTCTTAGTGAGTAACTTGTTTGCAATGAAATGCTTTCATTGACAGCAATCACCCTGATGAGAGAAGTAATCTTTTTTTATTCTTTTTGGCAACAATTTATTAATTAAGTTCAGTATCTGTGCTTTCAGCACACAAATGAGATGAAGGAGCCTCACTTTTTTTAAAAAAAAAAAGTAATAAGGTCAACCTTACTATATCCAACCTATGTACCACAGATCATCAATGTGTGCGATGTGTGATAAGGAAAAGTCTGCACCACTCCTATGTTCTTGTGTATAGGTGTATCTAAATATAGGTTTTCTTTTATTTATCAATGTATCTCTATACAAGTTTACTTTTAACGTTTCTCAGGCAACTTTCTGGAATATGGAACTTTCTTAATTTTTGTCTATTAGAAGCTAATGTACATTACAGCCATTAATCAAATTAAGAGTGATAGTAATTGTTAACAACCCTCAAAATTGATATTCAAAATGTACCTTTGAAGTAAAAGGAATGTTTTTTGTGAGAGAGACCCTAAAAGGGTCCTTCGTTTCTCCTTACCGACAACCCTATCAAAGATCTCAGCTTGAGCCATGCTACCTTCCTGCTGATACCATTGAACCCAGTTGTCTGTGTAGCTCACTTTGTTTATTTGTTATTAGCATATTTTTATAGTGGCAATTGCAGGAAGCTCTGTTTAGGCCCGAAGGCCAATGCTCCCACTGTAGGGAATTGTGAAACTCTGATTCATACTTTATTGGATTGCTGGGTCACAGGAAACGGATTACTGTTAAAAGAAGAGATCAGGCCCATGTCAAATATATTTAAATAGAAAGAACATTTATTTTGTAATATCGTTGTTGCTTTGGGTCCAATTTGAGAAAGTAAATCTCTAAGAGTACTATAAGGCCTGGGAGGCACTGGAAAATCACTTTTCTCTGAGCTTGAAAAGAATCCTCAAAAGAATTTAAGAAATTAATCCCAACCACCCTGAAATGATCTACAGAAAGTTGTCATTAAGATAACTTATGATTTGTTGAAATGCACCAATATCTGCCAAGCCAATATGAAAGTCTTTGAGAGAAAACATTAAGGGATTCTGCCTGTGGCAAAATATTAAACTCTTGGCACAAAAGAAAGCAGAGGATACTCATTTGTCAAGCTTCAGCTTTGCTCGATGATGGCTGTAACAAAGAATGCAGGAACAAGCCTAGAGACTGTGCTACAGAGCTTTGAAGATGTCTTCTCCATTTCACAGGCTGAGCTTCCATACACAAGCTTCCCATTGCTACCCTACCGATGATCTTTGTGATTTCTGTGAACCAGAACTCCAAAACGCCTCACAGAACATAAAGCCGGAATAGATCTCACATTACGCAATCTGCCTGCCTATGCCATAAAAGCAAAATTAAGATTTACCACATTCAAATTATTTCTTGAAAGTTTTGCCTAACTTGTTCTTTGATTTTCCACACATTTCCTTTTCTGTAGTATCTTGCCCAAAGCAATACTAATTTTTTAATTCAAATTTCCTTTAATGTTAGACCTTGCTCACAAAATGGCCTGAAATTCAGGTATAAAATTATCAGTGGGACAGACTTGGATATGCTGTACATATTTAAGAAGTATAATTATATGCCAAGGTGAAGCTGTTCTGGAGTTACACTGCTTTTCAGATTGACAGGCTGGAAAACTTTCTTACAAGTAAATTATTCGGACCAAATTTCTTGGTGTGACTAAACAATCCAGCCTAAACTAAGAAAGAGAGAAAAATGCAAGATGGTTTTACATTATGTTCATACTGCACAGATCTTGATGCCAGATGATGACTAGGCAATATCTAATGTAATAGGTACAATAATGTACAACCATAATAACAGTTATTATATCTGTCAGCTTTCGATGCCAATTCGTCTAATTCCTTGAGACATCAAGCAACAGATTCCCTTTCCTCAGATCTTATCTGTTGTGGTAGGAATGGAAGTGCATAAAGTGATAATAGAGCACATCTGTGCCCTAAAATCATACCCCTGAGCAAGGTAAAGCCTCATGAGACAAAGCCACTGCCTTCAGTGAATCACCAGTGCCGTAAAATTGGGAAAGAATGTGTCACTTTTCTTCCTACTCAGCTAAAAACACTGGGTGCAAGAGGAGAAAAGGAAAGACATGACTGCAGAGTACTGCCTGTGAAATGATTGATATGTATGACTATATTTGTCTGAGCAACATGTTCCCACTGAGTAAAGTTTGCCCAAAAAGTTTGTAGCATGCAAAGGAATACTGCATCCTTACCAGCTCCCGCTGAAGAGAGCTGCCATTAAGGCTTGCCATTAGTGAGGAAAGGAGTTTTCTTCCTCTTTCCAAGGTGGAAACCCTGTTTCCTTTTTTTTTTTTTTTCCCTTGTTTTACAGTTTTACCTTGTTTTCTCTTTCACACCTAGAGAAGTCCTGTCCTGATCATATATAATCTGCCCTGAGTAATTTCATTTTTCTGGCCTTACACTTTCGTGGATAAGCCATGAGAATGTGTCCTGATCTGCCTAGTCTGTACATCACTGGTGAGTGTTAAGGAGTGGCTGAATCTGTTGGGCTTGAGGCCCCAGGGTTTTCCCCTTCCCTCTTCACCAGGGTAACTATGGGTCCATACTGTTGCCATGGCACCACAATCCAGGACACATGCATGTGCCCACATACACACACAAAAATACGTACAGAGGATGCTTTTCCTTAATCCTGCCTCATATATACACATTCATACATGCATTCGCCCTTTGCATCATCTCTTTTGCTTTCAGAGAACGAGTAAGTTTTCTTATTTCAAAGGCCAATCTGGGGGGGAACTATAGGAAGAGTAAGTTGGCAGTAGAGCAAATAGAAAAATGAGTTGTGCATGTGAGTGTGTGCATACTCCAGAGGAAAATAAGGCAAATACTATTAATATATTTTTAATTTAGACAAATATTCTGCAGGAATATATAGTAAAATTTGCAGATCTGATGATAGCAGTCCTCTAGTGGAATGATTTGAGTGGGATGATTTGGGGTAATGAATGGGAAATGAGTGTTTCATGTCTCCAGCTGACAGGGTCTGCGCATTCAGAAGATAGGTAGTACTGTCATCTACTACATCTAGATCCCTAAAAACTTTCTCATAACTAGCACTAAATGAACTTACTAATTCATGACATTTGGATATTATTGAATAAGAAGTTCTTAAAACTTGCCTTGGTGTGTTATACAGTTTAAAAATATTAATCATATTCTCCTTGGAGTGGAAATATACTTATGACAATGCTCTGAAGTATTAATTTCTGGATAGCATGTACAAGTGAATTTTATTTCAGTTATCAGCTACCCTTTAAATCCCTTTAAAGGCCTTTAAAGGGTTGGAGTATTTTTACGAATTTTATCCCTTTAAATTACTCTAGATAACCATAGTTTAAAGAAAAATTTATTTCACATGACTACATACCTGAGCTTGGATCTTCTTATAAGTCGTCTTGCAAAATACCAGATTTCCTTGGCATATATTTTCAATATATCCACACACTGAATACTAGTTTAGAGATACTTTGTACTTTTACACAGTACACTCAAGAGAAATAATTTCTAGGACAGCTGGTGATGATTAATTTTTTATACAGAAAAGTGGTATTGAGAACATATCGAGCTGAGAAAGTAATACAAAATGTTTGGCAAGGGAGCTTATATCTAAGTTATTTTAGAAGGAAACAAAAAACCCCCAATGTTTTAGGGTAGATGATGCTATGCTCTCTCCTTCAGTTATAAATTATGGAATTAAAACAGATGGAAGCTGGTTCTCTTTTCCTTATCTGCAGTTAATACAATGATCTTGTTAGCTATTAAGAAAACATGGTATATTACTCCACTATGCATTTCCTTCCTTTGACTTCATTTAGTCCACCAACAGGATACCTTGCAAGATGCAGGCACTCCTGCGTGGAGTCTACAGCTTAAGAAATACAAAAAGCTTGATTGTCAGCCTCGTAACATTTAATACTACTCATTAGAATACTTATGTTAAAGTTACTTCCTTTTTAAGACAACTGTAGAATAAATCTTATGGGGGTTGTTTATTTTACTAGCCATCAGAATTCCTGAGTTATCCAGCAGTTGGGAACAAAGAACCCCTGTCTAAGGTTCAGGCTGGAGACTGCCTGGCTGTGGAGCATCTCTGCAGAAAAGGCTGTGGGGGTCTTGGCAGGGCACAATCTGAACATGAGCCAGAAGGGTATCCTGGCAGCTGAGGTCAGCATCATCCTAGACTGTATTACAAGGAGCATAGCCATGAGATTGAGGCAAGTGACTTTCTCCCCGTACTCTGCAGTTGCTAGACTGTATCTAGAATATTGTATCCAGTTTGGAGAAAAACTGGATAAACTGCTGCAGGTTCAGCAGAGGGACACCAAGCTGGTCAGGGGACAGGAGCACTTGTCCTGTGAGGAGAAGCTTCTGCAAGAAGAGAAGGGTTTCTTCCGCCTGCTGAAAAGAGGGGTTAAGAGCTGCTTACCAGTATGTGTAGGGAGGTTACCAAAATAGAACCAAACTCTTCGCATTCGTGCATGGTGGGAGGAAAAGGACAACGTATAAGTGGAATCAAGAGAGGTTTAGGCTGGACATTAATGAGAACAGTCAAGTCCTGTGAGGACAGTCAAGTAGCGGAATAGGTATCCTGGGAAGGTAGTTCAGCCTCCGCCTTTGGAATTTTTCAAAATAAGACAGGACAAATCCCTGAGCAAGCCAGTGTCACCTCCTACAAGAGTCTATTTTGAGCAAGCAGTTGGCCAAGAGAGCTCTGAAGTCCCTGCCAAGGTGGATGGCCCCGGGCTTGGCGGCCCCTGCTGTGGTGGCAGCGCTCTCCATGGCACTAATCTTGCCTGGCATTGTTCAGGCAAGTGCCTGGCACTAGACAAAAGAGTTACTAATCACACATTTATGTTATTTCATAGTAACAAAAGTTATAGAATCCTGAATGCCCCACAGTTCATAATTACATTATATGAAGTATTTAACTGTGCTGAGAGATGAAGCTGCTATAGGAAGCATGGCAGCAAAACTCGAACAGCACATAAGGAAATTAATTCAGTAACAGGAAGTCTTCAGGTTCCGTTTCAGTGGAAGAGAAGTGCTCAGCAGCATTTAATATTGGATTGCAGTGCACTGAATCAAGGGACCTAGAAATGAAACAAAACTTACCAGGCCAATGTGTTAGACTCAGTCTGATGGGCTTCTTCTTACTTATGTTTTCAAACATGAAAACAGAGAAATTTGAAGGGTGCATCTAAGAACTCAGTGCAACCTCACATCTTTTAAATCAAACTTAATAGCTTTGAACTAACAAAGCTTATGCTGACTGTACTAAAAAAAATTGATTTTTCTTTTTGAATAGATGCTCTTTTGACTTCACAAAAATGGGTACTATTTACATCTTTTAAAATATTTATTTGGCGCCCATCACTGAAACTCCTGAATGTTAATTAACATACTGAATTAATGCTAGAAAATATTTACGTTGCCTTTGTCTTCTATTGATTTCAAAAGAGAGAAGAATGAAAACTAACGAAATATTGCAAACTAAATTACTGGTCACTTATCTGAAAGTAATGAAAAGAACATTTCATACGTCAATCATTTCCAGCTGTTTCTACACTCATGCAAGAAATAGCAAATAAAAAATTCTTTACTGATGGAAGGCGATGACGAGGTACATTTGTAGATGTGAGCAATTTAAAGACATGATTAGCAATACCCAAAATTCTCAGAATAGAAATATGTATTTGTTAATGAAATGAACACAGAAAGAATTCTCAAGTGTCTTCTTATGTTACCCTTATAACTTTTGAAAGAATAGTTTCTTATAAACTTTTATCATACATGGTGTTATTGCCACATCTATCTTTTTGTGCCAAAAAGTTCATTAGTATTTTCAAAATGAATTGAAGATGTAAATAAAAATAATACTAACATTTTCTGGTTTTGTCTTTAAAAATTTTATATCCATCTGATAAAGCCTTTTTATATCAACATCTCTGGCTCTGTAACAGAACTTCTAACTCTTTGAAAATATATTATTAACATTGTATTTATTTTTCATTTCATTACAGCAATAAAAAAATAAACAACCTCCATTTCTAACAGTTCTCCAATAAAAAAGAAATTTTCATTATGATGTCAATCCTTTTTTGTACTGATTATTTTATTATCTCTTATACAGATGAACAGAAAAGTGAGTCCTGAATTAATCCAGACTTTTTTTTGTTCTTTCTATGGGCATGGAAATATAAATATAAGATTTTATAACACTATTCAAAAAAATGATGAGTATGTTAGGTATGATGTCTGAAAACTCCCCTTAAGAGCTTTGTAAACTGAATATTTAAAATCAGTCCAGTGGGCAGGTCTTGGACCTGTTTTGATAGAAAATATTAATGCCTTCTTTTAAAAAAAAGCCAAGTACCATTGTCACTTAAGAATATAGTTCTTAGAGATACAGTTATCAGTTTTCCTTCTGTTTTTTCAGATCTTCACTGAGGCAGCATTGAATTATCACATGCTGCCCTTAAGTAGGGGGTAGAAAATGGCAAGCTGAGATTTACACTTAAGTTCCATTGGTGCACTTTATTATTAATATAAGTTCACTCAGTAGTGACTGCAAAGCAAGGGGTCAACATGTTTTAAATAAAACTTCAGCAATCAATTACAAATCAGGCATTTAAATATCTCACTCACAAAAGAGAGTAACTACTTAGGATCATTAAGAATTACAGCATCTCTCATTGGGTCTTATTAGTTGAAAAAAGTAGAGTAAAATATTTATACCATTTTTTGTGATATTATAGAGCAATAACACATAACTCTGTATGCAATAAATATCATAGTGCACAGTGTCAAATGATTTAACATATCACTTGTAACTGATGAAGCGAATTAAACAACTGAAGAAACACTGGAAAAACAGCAAAACAAAGTGGTAGATATTAATAGCAGAATTTTATGGTCTTTTCAAATGTTTCCAGCAAAAGTTACTCATTCTGGCACTCAGTTCCTATGCAGACCTTCTGACTTCACCCGCATGTCTTTTTGTCTTAGTACAAGCTGCACAATGTTTGTATGTATGTCGCCCAAAAGAAAAAAGGAGCAATAGGAGTCACAGTCATAAGACTGAGCTGGTCCCCTCTCCTCTATAAAGTCATGGTAAAACAGTTCGTCCTAGGCATTCTGAAAGACCCACAATGACAGCACTTGCTATTGTATCTTAGCCTTCTTTCCTCTTGCTGTTTCTCCTAATTCTTAGTTTTCTACAGACAACTGTCTGCCTTGCCTGCCTTCCAATCTACCTTTCATCTACCTAAACTAGCAGAAGCATAATGAAGGCTGTAGTCTTTTCATCTACCTACTCATTGGCATATTTAGGCCAAAGTATCCAAAAAAGTCCATTAATTTTACATGCCTCCACCATTTCTTTAAAAAACTGTGTCTTACACTTTGATAACTGCCATCATATCTATAAACAAACCTATAAAATTTCAAGAACAAAGAAAATTAAGCTTCCTATGATTTAGGTTGAGTCTCAGGATATGAGACCTCCATGTTGGAAGAAAGCTGCCACATGACTCACTCAAACTCTTACATTTGCCTGTAAAAAGTTTTTCACAGGCCTAGCATTCTCCTTTTGAAGAATAGGAAATGTCCTTGGAGCTCTAGTTGCAGTACTCCTCTCAATCTAGACTTAAGACTTTTAAGTGTGCACTTAGACAAACAATTGTGCGGAATGCTGTGGTGTTAAGAACACAGAGGAGAATGCTTAATTAGTCTACAGTGGCTACTTACCTAAATGCTGATACTGACATTCATTTTATCAGTTCTGAGGTTATCCAACATCATTTCAGTGGGCTTCATAACACCTTCCAATTTAGCAAAACCACAAAATGTAGCAAAACAAGAATAACTTTAAATTGATTTTCAGACTCTACATTAACAAAAAACCTCTGGCAGGTTCTCTGATTGGAAGTTGAATGCTTCTTCTGCAGCTACTAAGAAAAAACCCACTGCTGGAACATTCTGTTCCACAGAACACTCCCAGTGTCTTGCATGTGTTTATCAATAGTGTCATCTTCATAGTGGTATTTTCTGTGGAAGGAACTAGAAAGGTACCAGCTGTTTTCTCCCTTTTCAGAATGTAAGAGTAATTTCATAAGAAAAAATCCATTACTGACTGGCCAAAAGCAGATTAACTTGGCAGCTCTGGACCTAATATTTGGACTCAAAAAGCAAAAAGTGTCCGTATATTTCAAGGAATTTCTAACAATTACTTTGGAAAGAGTTCCCTCTCTGTCAAAAATGTTCTTTGTTCCTTCAGATTTTCTAGAGACGGGTTTGGGGGTGTGGGTAGATTGGTTAGCTTGTTGAGATTCTTTTGCTTTAAATCTGATTCTAGAGCTTTAATTCACAAAAATGATTTCTACACTAAGTCAGCATGTGAGGGCAGTGGTTACCAACTGGCTTTCATTATTGAAATTCACTCCAGTATGTGTTTAGCTACATATTATATCTTCCACAGAAAGCTTTCCTGTAGGTTATGCCTTTGTCCACTTCCCCTTTGTTTTTATAATATAGGTATTTGGCATTTAAACAGTATGAATTCCAGTAAAAGAGTTGTTTAGGATGCAGGGAACTGGATTGCTTACTCCACCAAACTATTTCTTTAAATTTCTGAAGTCTTCAGGTTATTGCAAGTTATTCAAATAGTTTCTCTGTTTTGCTCTTCACTTTTTTTAGTTTGCTGACTTCTCTGGAAGTGTGATTATTCAACATGCAGGTTTTCAACTATCTGTCTTCTTTCCTGCATAATCAGAAATAGCTCATACAGTATATTTCTTACATTAGAAAAAAAAAAAAAAAGCTGAAATCTTCACAGAATCATAGAATAGTTGAGTTTGGAAGGGACTCCTTTACATTTTCTAGTTCCAACCCACCCTGTTCAAGGCAGGGTCAACTAGCTAGAGCAGGTTGCTCAGGGTATTGTCCAACCCAGCTTTTAATTTTCACGAAGATGGAGACTCCACAACCATTTCAGCTATCAAGAGGTTACACTCTTTTTGCTTTAGGATTTGCCTTCTTTTGGCTGTCAAAAAGTAAAAAAAAAAAAAATTAATTCATTAACCTGATAGAAAAAAGTCTGGAGAACAAGCACAAAGAATTAGGGGGGAATAAATCTCATTGCCCATGTCCTCATGGTAAGTAATCATTTATTCAGTTGCAAAACAACTAAAAGAAAGCACTAATTTTGTCTTATGCATGTGTGTGTGCACACATGCACATGCATATACACACAAGTTGATTTACCTTTCTATATTTATGCATTTAGATATGTATTGTTCATTTAGAAAAGTTTTCTAAGAATAGACACGCATTAATCATATGAAAAAAAAAAAAAACCTTTTACACCTGCAGAAGACCATGTGTGAAAGAATTCATGTCCATAGAAAAACCTTTCTGAATAAGCTGCTGTTCAAAGGCCGTACATTGTGTGACTGGTAACTAATCAATAATATTGTTGTTAATCCACTTGCCAAAGAAAAAGACCCAATAAAAAATCCAGTCAAGCATCCATCCTCTAAAGATGTCTGTCATTTCTTCCTCAAAAGTTTAGCTCATTAATTTTGACCTGTTACGTCAATGGGGAATGTCTAGATGCATTTCCTAGCAGAGGCACACTGGTCCTATGAGTCACCCCAAAAGATTTTCAAGAGGTTTTCATCTTGAGTATTACATCTGTGAGACAGGACACTAAAGACAAACACAGTGGACAAAGTAGTAGAGCTCCAAAGCATAGATGAACTTTGTAAGAGAACTAAAACCGTCTGAATCGTGCTAACTACATAGGTTGTCTCTCCAAAAAAGTAAAAAGTGTATACCTCCTTTTCCTTTCTTAAAAGTATATTAATATGCAAATTATACTTGCCAGAAGCAAACTTTTAATATGATCTCATAAGGCAGAATTTGAAATTAGGTGTGTATGACTGTTAATGTTATAGGAGTGCTGCTAACTACATCTGCTAACTAAATCTGTTAATTATAAAACCTCCCGTCTTAGTGATCACATCAGCCTTAAGGAGCTACCATTTAAAAGGGATTATACGTATTACACAACTGTTTCTAAAGCTGTTGACAGAAAGATAATGCATGGTCTAATATCTTAAGTTTCATCTCAAAAAGTGATCAAGGTAACATTTTTGGGCCATTTTTCACCTGTATAGTGTTACAACAAATGTGGGTGATCATAAGATGCTGTTTATGCAAGCTTAAATAATGATTTTACACATTTTTACCTACTGAACCATTCCCTACTCAAGGCTATTTATAGTGATGATAATATTTTCTCATCATAGTTAAAAATATTATCTTTGTTTCTAAACAGCAGGGCTCATCCAGCTTTTAAATAGACAGCAGTAGAATTTGAGCAGGGAGCTCAACGACATTTGAAACAAATCAATTTGAAGTTACTTGATAAAATTATTATCTGGAAGGTAGGATATAAAATTTGATATAATGTAGACCTGAACAGGGAAGATTTTAATATCTGTTCATACCCTTTAGGAATATTTTTACGGAACACTAGAGAATCACCTTAAAGTGCGCTTTTCTTCTAGATCCAAAGCAGATAAATTGATGCCAACTAGGATTTTCCAGTAACTTGTGGTTTATAACTAGTTCTGCTCTCATAGAGATAACAGGAAATTCTCCTTGACTTTACCTCCCAGTGAGAGGCTACGCATCTCCAGAAAGTCAGAATTTTTGGGGATTTAATGCTAAGAGGTATTGGACCAGAGACTGGACCAGGTTTAAGGAGGAGTGCAGCCCAAAACAGGAAATGTGAACAAAAGTCATACTTATGATAATTAGCTACTGAAGTATGGGTGGTATGGTATGTACTTGATAATCTACCCTTTGGGCTGAGGTCTCAGCTTTCCTAAAGGCACCACAGAAGGCTATGCTGTTCCACGCTGTTCCTTGATCAACGGACCGATATGCAATGGGGCAGATCCAGGAAAATCTGATGACCACAGAAATACATTGGATGTCATGACTGTGAGAAAGTATTACATCTGCCTCATCCTGTATTTTGAGAACTTTATCATCTCTGTTACCTCTTTCTTTCCTTGTGTTCTTCAGGAGCATGCCAGGCTGAGAATTCATTATTCCTGGTGTTACAGCTGCGGTTTCTGATTCTAACTGAGCAAACCTGCTGAACTTGACACACATCAACTCAGGGAATAGACTCCAAAATCCTCAATGATTTGTGGAAGTAATACAATATAAAACCAGAGAGCATGTTTCTTCCTTTGTCCTTTTGTTAACTTACAGTTGGCTTTCTGGTGTATGTTTAAGTCCTGATCCAGTAATTGACCTGACTCCTAACTTCTTTGGTGCTATAATAGCTGTCACTCACAGGACTGATTTCTTTGCAGGTACTGAGCACCCATCAGCATCCATTGACTTTTCATCTAGGAATGTTCAGCAAGTAATAAGAAAGAGAAAATACACAAAGGTACTTAGGAGTTGAAATGTCAATTGAAATGTATCAATCAAAGTTCAAGCATCTAAACAGAAGCCTACAAAAAAAGTTTCACAGCTAAAGTGAATCAAAAAGTTTGTTCTAGCTTGAGTTTTTACAAAACTGAGAAAGAGACGACAAAACATGACATTTAATCCAAAGTAGTCTGCATATTTTTTTAATAGTTGGGAAACACTGACTGAATTTCTCACCTCTACTTTTCTCCTGCACTAAATGCCATCTAGAATAAATTAAATCTGAGTTCACATTAAAGTATATGCATATATTTTAGTAATGGAATTTTGTGTTCAGGTGATAACCGTCAATTTGCATAATTGGTTATTTTTAACAATAAATGGTTACTATGTAATGCAAAAAGTCACCAAAATAACTTTATTCTTTATAAAATCTTCTGGTGCGGCTTTCCTTGAGATGGATAGCTTGCCTCTCTTTTAATCTGATCCAGTTTGCTCATACCTAATAACATTCATCCCTGCACAAACTGTGAATGGAGAAATACAGCAGAGAGAAATTTAATCTACCAAGTACATGTTCCTTCTTGCTCAGTTACTCATGTTCTTGCTACAAATCTATGGATGAATTTAATTTCAACTGGGTAGCAGTAGGTAAAAACTGGCAAACACTTCAGTCAAGGGAATTGTCTTTGCTTTTGTCAGCCTTTGACCATACTTTACATTATTAAATCATACTGTACTTCATAGTAAGTACTTTGTACACAGTAGTCTTTTTTTCAATGTCTTGGAAGCAAGTGGTCCCCATGTAAAAAAGCAGGAAAAGCTAATGGAGCCCATTCTTATGTCTAATCTCAAACTCTTGTGTACGTGTCATTCCACTTTTCAGAAATCAAATTCAAATTACAGGTATCTTAAATGTGGTTTCCTAATAACATTCATTGCTTTTGAAGATTGATTGTTCAGCAGTATTTCTATTTTTCCCTTTTCAGTACTTTCAGTCTACCCTGTGGACTTTGAAAAGTCTAGTAATATAGTGAGCTTTCAATGAAATTTATTATCCTTTTTAGGCTACATATAAATAACTTAAATAAAATTTTGGCATCAACATCAAAGCACTAAAATATGTCTTCTGTTCTCTGCAGCTATTCCATATTTTATGTGTTTGATGTTAATGTGAATGTGATATTCAAAGTTAGTAAATGTATGGAAAAGGGACAAGTAAATGTCAATAAGTGTCATTGATCACTTTTCTTAAACACTTGTGTTGTGTAAAAAAACATCTTGAAGTTAAGAGATGCTGTAAATCCTCTGTGCCACCATTATGTAGTTCTGTACATTACAAAAAGATTTATAATCCTCTGTAGAACATGCTAAAGAAGTTATTCTGATATATTAATAAAAATCATTAACGTATTACTAGTGCCGTTATCGCTGTAGGCTTTTTCAGCTATCTGCTTCTGCCAGCCCTAAATTGTACATGCAATGTGTGCACAATGAATAATGCTATCCCAAAAGCAATGATGTTTTACTTTTTCTATATTGTTAAATCAAAATTGCAATAATTAAAGCATTTTCAACTTGGTTTTAATATTTTCAATTAAAGTCTAGGAGCTCTATCAATGAAAGAACATTATTTCTCTGTGCTCTGTGCATTACACACAAGCTGTGTTTTAAGAATCTTTTTATCTACATGACCTGTATGAAAGAAAGCTAACCTGCATGCAATGACTCTTTCTAGTACTAGTATTTAGTTTTCCAGCCGTGTCTTTTCTAGGAGAGAAAAGAGCAACAGACGTGGATTATGCCATGTGCTTCTGTATGTGAGATTGAGATCATTAGGAAAATGATTTCTGGGGCTGTAATCTCCATCCTTATGGATCCCTCCCTGCGTGGTTCATATTCAAGTAATTTAACAGGGTAGTATCTGCAGGGAATCAGCTCCCCTATTCCCAGCATCCAGCTCCTCCAAATGTCAGGTGGCTCTGGCTTAAAGGGTACTGTGATCACTGCAGCTGGAGAAGTGGTTTATTTCAGACCTTGGAAAGCACTATAAATAATAACAGTTCAGTAACTATCACTGGCTCTTGTGAAGTCCTTGGTGAACATAAGTTTTACCTCAGCAATAAAGTTAAGAGTTACATTAAAAAGAATGTACACCCGCACACATTCAACTCCTCTCCCTCGGTGCCAGTCATCTTAGTGCTGCGGCGGACTCCATCATCCTAGGTGAATCTAGCCCAAGGTGTGTTTGAAATCACAAGCAGCTGGTGCGCTGCTTTGGCAAACATGCTGGAGACCAGTTCCCTTGGTGAAGTACACCAGATGTACCTGCTGATGTGGTTGTAACTTTGAAACAGCGTACATATGGTTTCCCCTTCCACACTTAGACTTAGCTATGCAGGGCTTTGTTTTGTGACTTGGTCAATACCTTCTGGAAGTACTCGATTGCTGTCTTGAGCCCTATTCCCCATTTCCCTCATCCTACTTGGCATAGTTCATTTATTTCCAGTACTTGCGAAATCAGAGCTGATAATCTAGGATCCTTCTCCTCCAAACTAAATAATCTTATTTCTATGGTAAGACCACTTCCTCCTTGCAGATGTAACATAAATCTTGAACGGAATCCATCCGAGGTCTAAAACTGGGGGAAAATATAACTCTAAAATATGCCAGGTATAAGTCTGTGTCCCACCCTTCTATAGAAAACTTTCTCTGTGCATAGTCTTTCCCCATGGCAAAGCCAAAAGCATGAAACTTTCAAATATGGGTCCCTGATTTATGAATAGGTAAATTACTTTGTTCTTACTAGGGGGCACATCTGTGAAAAAGGCAGATATCACAGCTAGTTAGCACCCTGTCATTTTACACATTCTTGGATTTCCTTCTCTGTCATTTGCTTGAAAGTTAAAATTCATGGTGTTTTTCCATGGCTATTAAAATTCTAATCCTTCAAATCAAAGTGGAGCATTAAAAGATGCCTCTTACACTTCCAGATGTACCTGACTAGACCCCAAAACAGTTCTGCTAACCTCCAAGGATTTATGCATGAATGGATTGACATGATTAGCTGTTCTTTTTAACTGCCAGATAGAGCATTTTAAATTTGGAATTAGCAACAATATAATAATTAGATTTTAATCCTCGTGAATTTTAATGGATATGAAACTTCAGGCTATGTATAAAGAAACACTTAAAGATGAGTTCAGGTGAACTTTATTTTGCACACAACCATGATTCCAAAAACTCACGTTGTCTGAGCCCTGAAAGCCACCCACACTGCTAGCCAGGTTTCTGTCTCCGATCCACAAACTGCTGCCAAGCTGCTTCTGCCACTCCCCAGCAGCACCTCAGTCCTGAGAGGATTGAGCAGCTTGGTGTCCTTCTCACAACTCTGAGAATCCGAGTATCCTGCTGTCTTTCTCCAAGGGGGCTTCCCAGGAACTGGGGAAGTAACACTTCTCAAACACCACTTTGATAGTCACTTTCTTTTAAAACGTGACCAAGTTCTGCTCTTCCATTCCGCATCTCCAACCACAGCCTAATGGTTAACACACTCATGAATTCAGAGGAGACGAAGCAGCAGTTCCCGCCTTTGGGCAGAGGAGATTCACTCCCATCTCCTGGGAAGGGATGTGTAAGCAATGGTGAGACACTGTTAGGACTTTCATTTTGAGCAGGTGCTAGAGTGAAGACTCATCTGTTTGCCTGGTCCCAGGTCCACAGATGGTATGTGACTAGCACAAAGCACACAAACAACCCTTGGGTTTAGAGCAGAAACTCCAGTTCCCGGGTGAACTCCTACTTGCGCTCACCTCAGCAAATGTGCTTCCTTTTACCTCCTCTAGATCAGCGAGTCCTGAGCAGCTTCTACAGCAGGGATGGAAAGACTGAGTCACATCACCTTATTTCCTTCATGTATGATCAGTACACTTCTACTTTTTGCCCACAGCAGATAATGCTGGGAAAAAACAAACACACAAACAAACCCAAACCCCAAACTACAAAATCTGCTTTCATTTAAGGAAAGGTAACCAGCACCTACCTCCAGAACAAGCTTCTGGGCTCTCGGTCCTGCCTGGACAGAGATGCAGGAGACTGGCAGACTTCAAGATTGAGGTTTTCCCCCTGCATTTTTCTAAAGGCTATCCCCAGCTGACTCCCCACTTGGTTGGCTGCTGATTTATCCCAGGTTGGGGTGGCTCATTCTCTCCATGCACATTGTAAATTTTTTTTTGTGGCACACAGTCTTCTTGGATGTCTCATTACCATGCCAAAATTAGGTTGTGTGATCTTATGTTTCCTTTCTGATTTTAATCTATAACATTTATAAATTTCCCTGCAGTAAAATCACTATTTTCCCCCATCTCCTCGATATCCTAGCTGAAGTTTTGGTTCCTTTAGCATGTCACAATATCAGCAAATAAATCTAACTTTTTCAAGCATTGATTGATGATTCTAGTGGTCAACTTGAAGCATAGCACTGGGGCCTGCCTGTCAGAAGCCAAGTTCTGATCATTTTCTGAAAATCAGATCTCTCAGTCTCCAACTATATATCTGCTTTTCCATTTTTTTGAGCTTAACTTGACTGGCACAAGTGAAATCCCAGACTCCCCGAAGTCAGTGGCAGCTCTGCCATTGATTTCAAATTGTCATATAAATCTTTGTCATGAGCATACAAAGCCTATAAAAATCTGATGGAAAAGTCAGAAAATGGCAGCTGCCTATCCGACGTTCTTTGACTTTCTGCTCCAGTCATGTATACTGAAGTTTGATTTTATCTGCTGGTGAACTTCAAAATGGGGGGAATTAATTAGTGAAAACCAGTGAAAACTGACGAGTGAGATGGAATAAGGCAGATCACTCTATATAGCCCCAAAATATAAGCAGAAATGTAACCTATTTTCTCTGTAAAGTTGCCACTATTTGCAATTTAGACTATTTACCTACTACTTTCTATTAACTTTAAACTAAGTGTTTTTCTAATTTAGCAGATTGCCTTGAAGCCTGCTACTGGCTTTCTAGTAAGCTTGATCTTTTATTAGCTACAGTTCTTTGTGGTATTCATTATACATTAATTTACATTTACATTTTTAGATTTCAGAAGTATATTCATATTAGCATTCTTTTGTTACTAGCAAATAGCAGAATAATTAGCATAGAATATTTGATGTCACTAATAGAATTCATGTTTGAATTATCAGGGTTGGACTTATAAAAAATAAGCAGTGAAAAAATGGTAAAATATTTCCCTCTTTTTATGTTCAAGATACTTTTGTTGGCATATCCTTTTATGTTGCTTTATGTTCATTTTACCAGAAATGCATCCTTATCTGCACATTTATGTTAATGTACTTTTTTATTCTATGGAAGATAATACTTTAAACTGGAACTGATAGTTTGAATATAAAAGTGGTAACACTATATATACTGTTCTAAAGTTAAAAAACAGGAATTTTTCCTTGCTTATGTCATACTGTGTTTACTCCTGTGAAATTCTACTGAAGAGTCTAAAGAGGCCAATTTCTTCCAGAAAGACCTAGGGGAATGCACAGAGCCAAATGTGTTTAACTTTTTTACATAAATCAATGGCTTTATATAAAAAGTACAGTGTCTCTCTCCCATGCAGTTGATTGTCTTTCATTTGGGAGACGAGCGGAATTTGCTCATCAGTAGTTAGTGTTGAACCCAATAGGCAAATGGACAGCATCCTCACAGTTTCTCAGCAGGTGTCGGGTAGATACATAATCTAAGGTCAGGTAAGACAGGAAAATAAATTTCTCAATAAGATTGCTAAATCTAAGCTAAATGTAAATGGTGAAGCAAAGTGCTCTTTAGATGATTCCTCAAAAGTTACTGAATGTGCTTCACCTGAGAAAGGTGCTTGTGGATACAGCATGCAACATGAGCCAACAATGCATGCTTGCAGCCCAAAAAGCCAGCCACATCCTGGGCTGCATCAAAAGAAGTATGGCCAGCAGGGTGAGGCAGATGATTCCGTCCCTCTACTCAGCTCTGGTGAGATCCCACTTGGAGTAGTGTGTGCGGCTCTGGAGTCTTCAGTACAAGAAGGATATGGACCTGTTGGAATGGGTCCAGAGGAGGTCCACAAAGATGATTAGTGGGCTGGAGCACCTCTCCTATGAGGGCAGGCTGAGAGAGTTGGGGTTGTTCAGCCTGGAGAAGAGAAGGCTCCAGGGACATCTTATAGAGGCCTTCCAGTACCTAAAGGGGGCCTACAGGAAAGGTGGGGAGGGACTCTTTATCAGGGAGTGGAGTGACAGGACAAGGGGTAATGGTTTTAAACTGGAAGAGGGTAAATTTAGATTAGATATTAGGAAGAAATTCTTTACTGTGAGGGTGGTGAGACACCGGAACAAGTTGCCCAGAGGAGTTGTGGATACCTCATCCTTGGAAGAGTTCAAGACCAGGCTGGATGGGGCTTTGAGCAGCCTGGTCTAGTGGGAGGTGTCCCTGCCCATGGCAGGGGGGTTGGAACTAGATGATCTTTAAGGTCCCTTCCAACCCAAACCATTCCATGATTCTGTGGTGGCAGTCTCACAAAGGTGAGGCCATACATTTGCCAAAAGGCCGTAGCTACGTATGACTTCACTGTTCTGAGGTGTTACCTCGGGACCGGCAATGAAGTGATTACCATCACTACATCTGTGCTCAGTTAGCTCTGCGCAGTCTGTCAGGCTAATTCAACCTGCTGGGGCTGATGTTGGGGTAAGCTTCCAGGGAGTGCACTAAGGAGAACTTATGTGCTGTATCCCAGCCATTCAGCTTCAGAGAGGGTAACCTCTGGCAGCAGAAAGGGAGCAAGGAACCACAGGGGAAATAACCATCAGAGCTATTTCAACAATGTGTGACTGCCTATTGCCTGACACATTAATTGCTCTTGTTCCTGTGATTTCTGAGAGGTAAATTTTCAAATCAAATGACATGGGAAAAAAACCTTGACTTTTTTAATATAGGGAAATAATTCAGTTGACACAGGTTCCTACTATTGTCTGCATGAGGAACTACCACAGCAGGCAGCAGTCCTGAGACACACCGTAGAGCAAACTAATGCAGCTTAAAATTGTTGGCTGGGATAACCGGCACACCAGACTTCAGCCAACTGCACTGATGGTCAGTAACTCGAGAAGAAACAACGGGTGAAAGCACACCATGGGTATTTTAAGAAATGACTGCAGAAAGAGCTAGAATTAAAAACTGAAGATAGGCTTTGGTACGTGCAGCAGCTCTCTCTCTATGGACTAGGGTGCTTAACCAAACACAGATGGAAGGGGAATCAGTTTTCCCTTTGTTCCTAGCTGAAAAATAAAAGGTTTTTAACTTTTGCAGTAGTAAGAAAGTCTGAATTCATTAAGCAAAAGATTTTCATAAAGTCCTCCTCTATGGAGGAAACAGACTATTCTCTTGTTAGATCAGCCCATGCCGGTTTGAAAGCATCCAATTCACTGCTGAATTTAAGGAATAACACAGAGGGGAAGGCCCTGTAGGGAAGGCTCTCTGGGGATCCAGATTCTTCAAACAAGATACTGTGCAAACTGAATGAGGCACCTTCGTGCTCTGTGAGAGCACTCTGCTACAGGTTACAGCCTCGTATTCAACGTTCTGATTTGACAGGCCCTCCTGAAGCTAAAACAGAGCTTCAAGATGAAAATGTTTCTGATGATCTTCATTATTAACACAGACCTCTACAGTGACATTTTATTATTTACCATTTGTTCTGAAACGTGATGGTCAAAAAAGGTGCAAATTAGATTTGTCGATTGTCTCTTCCACTGCTCCNATTTAATTTCTAAAAAAAAAAAAGCTAAATTGAAATACAATTCAATGTTTCTAGAGCCTGCTCAGTGTATCCACATTTTGAGTAAGTCTGAACACAGAGGGGAGGGCTGGGGAGGGCAAGAAAGGACTCTTGCTTCAGCCTGTTGATTCTCTTTTCTTTTGTTGTATGAGTCTCAAAGAGCTGGATATCAGACNGCCCCCCAAAATGCCCTGTTACCTTTGGAAAACTAGTTAACAAAGAACATCTGACTCCACCTGAAACTGGAAAAAGAGGGGAAGAATCGTATGTTTATACACTGGAAATCTGTATTTTTTAACAGTGTAATATTTGGGGGTTGTATTTACTTTAACCCATAAGAAACATTAATCATAGAATCATAAAATCACAGAATTATCAGGGTTGGAAAGGACCTTAAAGGTCATCTAGTTCCAACCCCCCTGCCATAGGCAGACACGTCCCACTAGACCAGGTTGCTCAGACACCCATCCAGCCTGACCTTAAAAACTTCCAGTTATGGGGCTTCCACCACTTCTATGGGAAATGTTTTACAGTGTCTCACCACCCTTATGGTGNCTGTTGTAAGGAGGTTGGGTGAAGAATTCTTTGAAGATGTACAACCTCAAAGTTAGTACCTGGTAATTGCTTGGGAATTCTTCAATGGTAGGCTATATATACTATTTTTTTACCACTTTTTTATGGAAAGCCCTGACTACAGGCGAATACCAAATCCTAGGACAGAGGTTAACTCATGGTATTTCCTTATCTCTGTCCATGTTAAAGATCAGCCCAAGTTCTCCTCTGATGAAAGAAACTGCCATTCTGAATATACTTTTAGGAGGCAGTGATCAAGCGGATGTGAAAGAACTTCTCTTCCATTAAAAAAATAGATCTTCTGTGAAGTACTTTGATTTAAAAGCTAAGGACATCTGTAAACATTTTGAAGCCTATTCATTTTCTACACAAAAAGTATGAGAGAATGAGATCCATCATGAGGCATAGAATCATAGAATTGCCTAGGTTGGAAGGGACCTTTCAGATCATGTGATCCAACCATCAACCGAACACTACCAAAAACCATCACTGGTATCTCTAAGCGCCATGTCTACCCNTAGAGTGCGAGGATTACCTCCATTTATGTGCTGGCCTCTTCTTGATTTTATAAATGCTATGTTTTTGAGTAATGGCTGAAAGACGTTTCATCTCTATGCTGAGATTAAGAACAGTTGGCTAGCTGGTTTGTCCCGCTGCTGTGTAAGAAAGGTACATTTATGGCTTCAGTTCAATACTGGAGAGCAGTTCAGCCTGGTGAAAACCTGTTTCTATTTTCTGGCTCCAAACTCTCCTCATACCATGCCAGAAGGTGTCTTCCAATTGTTAAATGACAAGTGTATTTTCCCTGGTTTTAAGTGCATTTTGAATTAAATTGTTTGTACCCAGGGTAAGCATACAATTGGAGTTGGAGTTTTCCATGTCTTTCACAATCCCATTTAGTATAATTCCCTTTTGAGCCTGCTTTATTGGTCAGAGCAGATGCATACGCTTGAAGAGATTAAAATAAGTAGTTTTGCAGCTAAAATTAATTCACCAGCCACAATTTAAGTTTTGTAAGCTGCAGTTTTTGCGACCGTTTTGAATGAATACTCATTTTCTTCGTGAGGAATTATGAACACTTATCAGCAGTATTTTTCCTAATGAGGTTAAATGATTGCCTTTTGATGAACATCAGATTTACTCCAAAATATATTTATAAAGAGCCTACAGCTATTCTCTAAATTAAGTTGAATCTAGCCAAAAATACAGGCCAAAAATGTTGAGTGGAAATTTCCAAAACATCAAGTATTGGTTTTCACCAGTTCTTAAAAATAAATGTATTCCAAAATGAAAATTCTAGTTGACCTGTTATTTTCAAGAAAAAAGGTTTCTAAAATCTTTTTATAACACTAACACAAAATTAATTAAATATTTCAGTAGCATATTTCAGGTTTACTTAAAGTTATATATTTCTTCCTTTTTCATACATCTTATCCAACATTTCCAAATATGTCCTCTCATTTCAATCAAAAAGAAAGTAGTTTTTATCTACCAAGCAAAAGCCTCTACCCTTATTGACAGTCCTATTTCTAATTGTAACTTTAACAACTGTCCCTGCAGATATATTTTCTTTCTCTTTAAGCATGACTGACCAAAAAAATGTATTTGGGACATTTCTATACATTTTTGTGGAAAACTATCAAAGTTTTCATTCTTTCTGTATGAATAGTTTGTAATTTCACTATATACTGTTTTTCCTGCAGCATGCCATTGAACTGCAACTACTTTACTCCAAAATGGCACAGTCAGCTGTTTAAAAAAAAGAAAAAGACAAAAGGAATTATTCCTATTATTGATAACATGAATGAGGCACCATAATCAAAATTAAAAGTTCTGTAACAAGAATATGTGTAAGCCACTGGATCTGTTGGACACTAGTCATTTATACACCAACTCTATTTCAGGATTCCTACCTATGCCTTAGAAAAAGATATGTATTATGCCAATGCAATTACTTCTTCCCTAATAATGTGGTAGAAGCAGTACTGATACTAAGGTATTTCTTAAAGAAGCACATGTTTCTTGGAGAAATACTTTATATTTTTGCATGTTCTGAAAGAAATAGATACAAGTAACAGGAGAAAGGAGGTAGAGCATCTAAAATATTTTTTATTATTATTAAAATTTGGCCAAGATATCATGAATTTAAATTCTGTGCAAGAAAGGAATCACACTAGTGTGTCACTTGTATGTTGCTGAAATAGCATACCAGCATCTAGAGGAAGGATGCTATTTAACTATCAGAGATTAGTTAAATGTCTATGTGTCCAATTCATTGAATCAAATATAATTCAAACTGCTACAAGATTTAGCCAGTTTCATAACTGCAGTGACCAGGGCAGCCAACTGGAAACCACATTTACCCCAGTGACTTGATTTTGATTAACAAGGTGGGTAGGATATGTTGGTCATGAACCTCCAATGTGATCATCAGAAGTAAGTTTTATGAGTTGGCCATCATCACACACCAATCACAAAGGGAACATGAAGTTCAGAACAAGAGTTTCCTCTCTTTATTTAAAGTAATAGTGGTTAAAACTCTCCTAAAAAAAATTCTCAGGCGCTTCTTATCTCTAGGAGTCTTCTGTCTGCCTTTAGTCAAAATGTTTGCTAGCTTCTACTGGCAGATATCCAGGGGTAGGTGTGTGGTCTGAAAATCTGCTGGAGTGGAATTTACAGCAACATAAACTGCCTGTTGTTTCCTTTCCCAGAAAGGGCTTGAAAAAGGCCAGCTTGGCTTGAAAAATTGGACAGAGAGTGCAACTAGAAGATCGTACAGAGAGTGCAACTAGGGAACTGGAATATGCACAGAAGTGCTTCCCCTGAAGAGCCCTGGCCACACCGAGAGGTGACCTTTCTCTTAGCATAAGAGTGATAGAAAGTGTGTTGCACTCTAACCAGATGAAAAACAAATTCAAGATGTCAAGTTAAGGGAAGAAGGGGAGATATTCACCAGTTCGATATATGTTAGCTGTATAATATCTGTGCCAGGAGCACTTAGTGTAGCTCACAAGTTTTTACTGAGTTCCTGGCAAAGGACTAATGTTAAATGACCTTAGCTGTATTTTAATCCCATAAATGGTTGTGCCTATTCCACACAACTTTGTCAGAGACAGCTTGTGTTCCCGAGCCTCGTCTGAGTATGAATTTATTTTCCTTTTTGTAGTTGGCAGGTGCTGATTTTTTTTCATTCTGTTGCTATTGTACTTAAATCTCTTGTTTTGAACATCTTTTTCTGATACATAGCTCATTCTTAATTTTATCTCATGTTCACTGCAATATGGTATAGTTAAAACAAATGTAATTCCCAATTAAATGACATGTGACTCTTCATCAGTAATACATTTTCCTGTAAGTTTTTTACAACAGTGACTCAAAATTTCACTTACTATTCCAGCTCTTATTACAGGAATTCTCTGTACCTACTGAAAAAATGCTGCTCTCCTAGCAGATTCCCAACAGAGCAAAACTCATCTGAGTTCCTCAAACTGACACTGGTATTTCTGATTCTAAGGGTATCTAGATCACAAATACACATTCTCTGATTAACATTATCACTTACTTTAATACATGCTTATTATTATTTGTGTACTGGTATTCTAGGAGCGCCTGAAGCCAGGCTAGTATTCAATGAGCTGCTGTACAAAATGGGAGAAAATTATAAACCTTGACTCTTAAAATCCAACGCTATAAATCAGAAATGCATTTAAGTGGCTGTGAAGATTTTCTCTCTTCAGAAAAGCACTTAGGCAAATAATTTCAGTTAAGCACATGGATAAGTGTGTTCCCATTAAGGAACGATTTTTGGATTAAATCTCTGAAATTATAAACCTTAGATAAATTCTTAATTTTGCTTGTACAGTTGAAATAATTCCATTAATATTTCATGGTGCTCTGTATCTCTGTAAAAGGCACACACATTTAAAAAAAAATAATGTAAGGCATTAGTGATATCTTATCTGTCATGTCTCTTAATGTTATGAAAAATGCTGATAATTCACAATGCAGACTGTAAAGTACAGATCACTTCATTTACACTAATCTATTTCCTCAGCTTCTTGATGAATAAAGTTGTAAAGGTACAGTTCTGATCCTCTGAATTTTGTAAGCCTCTGAGGGTTGTTTTTATTGTCAGCTGACATAGTATTTTTCATTTTTTATGTTTTTATCCCATGAGTTAGGTCCATCATTTTATAAAGTGGATTCCTTTCAGTGAAGATTTAATTACTTTGTATTAATTCTTTCAGGGCATTATTCTGCTGAAGAACTTCACTGCACATTTATATTTTTATGTGGCTAAACATTTGCATTTAATAGCTTTTGAAAGGCAAGTTCATGGCTATTCTAATTAATAACAATGACATAGTGTAGATTTTATAGCAAATTAACTGTCCAACAACAAGGCTGAACAACAATAACATAAAAGTTATGGCTTATGCTTCATTCCAAAACTAACTTACAGAGAAGAAATAGACCTCAAATATAGAACATTAAATAATTCCTGTATAAATCAAGCTTGCTCCTCATTTACAGATTTGTATCAGAAGTATCTGTCTTAGTTAAAAAAACTTTATGCATTAGGTACACTACAAAGAAAAGAGGAGGGCAGAACAGTATTTGTTTGCTTTTTTTTTGTAAAACACTGATCATGTCACTTGAGTCATTGTTATATTTTTGTGAAACATATACCTATAAACACCCATTGTTTTCAGTTTTATCAGAAGAGTTTAAAACACTTTGTAATCACTTTGCAGCACTTCTGCAAATTAGAAGACACTTACATTGACCAAAAAAATTCACTATGATAGAATTAGCTTTTCTCAGTACTTTCTGTTGTGGTCAGCTAAATTTGACTTCTAAACACCAGGCAGTAAAGAGTTACTTTTGTATTTTGCATTCAGAGCTTTTAAAAGTAAAACCAACTGAGTTGAAATGCCAAAATAACCATAATTCTCACTCACATGAAGGCAGAGTCATTCTGAGCGTACACACTCCTTCCTACTCCTTTCTATCTTGCCATGAAAGCAAGTGGCATACACGACTGAGGTCCTTACTATTGGGAAGAGAAACAGGGAAGAGGTAATAAACAAATCCCAGTTTTCATGAGGAAGATGAGGAGAAGAGCTCACCTAAATTAGGCGATGCCAGGGCCTTGCTTCTTCACACTTTCATCAGAATAGAGATAAGCTGGAACATCCCAAGGGTGATAGGGAATCGCAGCTTGAAAAAGAGAAGAGGATGTGAAGCTAATAGGCACTCTCATTGAGTCTCTCAGATTACTCCTCCTGTTTTCCATTACTCTACTCACTATTCTCCTTACATTCATGTTTCCTGTTTACCCAGACTTTTGCTCATGTTTATCTTCTTTACTAACATACCTCATCTCCTCTTCTCACTTTCCCAAATGTCCCTCTTGTTCCCAGCCTTTTACTCTTTAAATCCTGTCAAAGAACTGATTTTCTTTCTGAAAGTATGTTATGGGGACTTTGACTCTTTGGGGGACTCTGATTACATTTTTGCCCTATCCCTTCAAAAAGATTCATGTAAGCAGACAGATAATGGCATTTTCCACTTATTGACAGTGATCAGCCTGCTACACAATTTGGGTTTTAGATGATGTTTTAACACCAAGAATCAATGGCAATTAGGCTACAGGATCCTTTTACTGCCATTACTAGACTCACCCCAGAGCCTAATCTAACTCAAGTACCTGATTCTACTGCAGCTTCACACAGTCTTGCACATGCATAAACATGATTTTGTAAATAAAAAAAACAACTTACATCATTGCACAGAGAAATTGAATGCATGACAAAACCAAATGCAATCAGTCGTAGTTCTGCAGAAGATAAGCTTACAGAGATCTTTCTATAGAAGGGAACATCTGAAACAGTCATTGTTTTTCCTAGGAATAAGGGAAACAACTTTCCTCAGCTCAAAACTATTTCTCTCAGGGCACCTAGTCAGAAGGAGAAAACTCTTCTGGCGTTTTAAGAGCAGGGACAAAGGGAAATGCACCTTTAAACAGTGTTGAGCGTTGTAGTGTTGTATATACATCTAAAAGGTTGAACCAGACCATCTGGGTTCTCATGAAGTGACTTAAGAGGTCAGAACCACAGGCATTGGTGTATTGTGCCTGAGATGCGAATGGTAACATTTGTAAGTAAACTAACACAGTTATCTGTTCAATGAGAACTTTAAAGTTTCTGCTACGTGGCTGCCATGGCAGGCTCAGTACAGAACTATGTTATTCGCTCAGTTTTGTAAACTGAAATCAGCCCAATGAGATAATTGGCTTCCTCTCCCACTAATGAACATGTCAGACTATGGCAAACATTTAATTTCTAAAAAAAAAAAAGCAAAATTGAAATACAATTCAATGTTTCTAGAGCCTGCTCAGTGTATCCACATTTTGAGTAAGTCTGAACACAGAGGGGAGGGCTGGGGAGGGCAAGAAAGGACTCTTGCTTCAGCCTGTTGATTCTCTTTTCTTTTGTTGTATGAGTCTCAAAGAGCTGGATATCAGACTCTTCCCTGTT
>VXBO01005180.1:271974-381876 GCA_013400135.1 Rhinoptilus africanus
TGTTACTTGGGAGAAGAGATTGACCTCCACCTCTCTACAATCTCCTTTCAAGTAGTGTAGACAGCAATAAGGCCTTCCCTCAGCCTTCTTTTCTCCAGGTGGAACAACTCCAGTTCCCTCAGCCACTCCTTATATGAATTATTCTCCAGACCCTTCACCAGCTTCTCTGCCCTTCTCTGGACCCGCTCCAGCACCTCGATGTCTTTTTTGCATTATATGGCATAGCTTAGGGAATGCAATATTTCCACTTTTGCATAAAATTGACTTTGAGATTGAAGTAAGTAGTGACAGATCTCAAATCTGATATCAGGGTAGAAATCTTGACCCCACTGAAAGCAAAAGCACCCATTGACAGGAGTGGCAAGAATTTGCCTGGCCCTGAGTACTGACTGGAGTCTCTTATCAAATTCCATTAATTCCTACTCAGCTATGCTGAAGTGACCCCCTCCCCCTTCTTTCTTCTCTGAATATAACTTTTACTCTTAAATGACACGCTCCTGTCCATTTTTTATCCTTCTACTGCAGTTCAGTTTAAAATATCACTTTGACAGTAGTTTTAGTTACAATTGATTATAAATCATACTCCAAACAATTGGTAGATAGATGCAGGCTATGATTGTTTCACATCTGATGCACATCTAGCATTTTTCTTTGTATTTTCAAATACACTTGATCAAGTATGTACTTTGAATTTTTTGCTTTCTTTGCTTCAACAATGCAGAACTCTGCTTTACATGATATACCAGTGCTTTTTTGCTCTTCTAAATTGATGAAACTCCTCATTAACTAATTTTATTATTATAGAGTATTTTGCCAGTGTAACACTAGGAGAAACACAACAGATTTAAGTCATAAAGCTTTCTTCATAATGTTTTTAACAGCTTTTGTTCCTTGAGGGCATGAGGAAAAGGTGTTGCATATGCATGCAACTTTGTTGCCAATAAAGCTGAAATAAAATTAGTTAAAAACCTTGGGAATTCAGAGTTTTTATGGATCACTTTTACTGTTCAAAAAAATACTACAGTAATGTAATTTCTGGCCCTATTTATATTAATTGACTAACAGATTGTTTCATACAGGATCTTGAAAAGATTTATTTCTCAAAAAAAAATCTTCCAAAGCAAAGAGGAAGGCAGATGGAATAAGCTATAATTGTATGCTGGTCTGTAGTTTAAAAACATACTGTTGACAGAAACCTGCTAGGAATAACACCACCCCCAAATTTGCAGAGGCCTCACTGAACAGCTCTAATTGTAAGAAAAGGTAATAACGGACTAAGCAGTACTTGTGATTCAGAAACTTGCTCCAGATCAACCAAGCAGACTGTGAAAGAATTCAGATGCTGATCCTGATCATTCTGCACAATAGATACATTTTTTACAAAATCTGGTCTTGCTCAGGTCCTTCTGTAGTAAATGGGAAAAATGGGTCCTTCCAAGGACTAACCTGAACCACACAAGATCCTATTCTGAATCTTTTGGCTTGTGAGTCTCATGAAGATGGGGATAATACTGTCTCCCTGAGAATTGTGTTATAAGCAATTGCTTGTCTGTTTAATATTTAGGTAGGAAATTAGATAGGCTCATTTGAGCAAAAAAGAACATCCCTGCTCAGAATAGTTCACTATAAAGTGCTTTTGTCCCTCAAAAACTTACTCCTATTTATTTTAAAGGCTGAATACTCTTAGTGACTTCAATGGTACTACATGTATCATGCTAATTCGTGCAGTTGTCTGCACCTTTGCTGCAGGGAGTTAGCATTCCTGTTGACTCTGCACATAGAGTGGAGTGAACGAAATATCAAATATTTACAAAATTCGAATGAAATATAAAGTTCCTTTGTTATAATTCTAAATACCATGTCGTTGTTTCCTCCTGTTCTTCTCTCTGTTTTTCTCTCCTAACCATCCTTTGAGGGGGTATCAACAGAAACAGTGCTGAGAGACAATTCAATTACAGTCTGGCAGGGAAGGCACACATGTGGTAGAGCATGGAAGAGTAAAAGTTGTGAGAGCAACTTAGCATCAGTGTTGGGACCACCACTGAAATACAAGAAGCGCTAACTCATCTTCTAACTAGGGGTAAGCAAAAATGAGTGAAATAAACATGATACAAATGAGAAAAGGGAAAAAAAAACTCTTCTAGCATCTTGTGTTCTATGGCACGGACAGCATCCAACTCAAAAATCTTGCTTCATTGTAGATCAGTTCTATGAAAATGTCATACTTTTTGTTTTGCTGACATTCTTAACTATTCAGTCCCAATTTTAAATTTTCAAAATGCTTTTTACTTACATAATGTTTTCATGGGAGTACATGACAAACCCCTCAATTTCCAGTAGTTTCTTATGCAAACACGTTTATCTGAAAATTGATTTGTTTCTTTAAATGAGTTAGTGGGGTTTGGGATTTATTTTTTGCTGGATAACAGTGTGTCTATTTTTGCTTAAAAGATTTGCGTGCCTTAAGTGAATATTCTTTCATAAGTTATCTCTTTGTAGATTGTGTAATGAACTGTGAGAAATAGGTGCAATTTCAAGTGAAAAAACATAGCTGCATAAATTTTACACATACATATTTTAAAACATCTAAGTATTCATACATGAGTGTTAGTCGAGTAAATAAAATAAAAGGTTTCCTTGACAAGGTAAAATACATAGTTTAGCAAAGAATTCAGGACTTGTATAATCAAAAATTGCCTAAAACCCACCTACTTAGAAATATATTAGCTAGGAATTAATTTTCAACAATAATTTGACCTTTAGGGTATTTCTTCTTAAAAGAGTATCATCGTGCTGAAAAAGCAAAAACCCAAACAGAATAAAAACCAGCATGGTACACAGGGGCATTCTCAGATGAATACCTGGTGAAGAGCTAGACGTGTTCAGAATTTTTCTGTACATCAAGGTTATCCATTTAGCTCATGTCTCTTTTACTATCTAAGAGCACGCATTTTTCCAGCCTAGAAGATTTCACACATGAATGGTAGTAACACATTCTGTAATTATCCTTCATCCTATGTCTTTGTCACAATGTGTAAAGCTGCAGTTTTTCATCATTAGAAACAGAGCAGGAATTTAAAATACTTCAAATAAATTTTACACATAGCTGTATTTTCCCAGAATTCTTAGAATACAATGGAATGCCTTCTTAAGCATGCAAGGGGGGAAGTCATTAATAATACTATTAATAATCATTGTTTTAAGAAGCAGCATAATCAACAAAATTAAGTATTTCAGATTCTTTCTGAATTTTTTTCAAACCACCTACTTTGGTTTGAGTGGGCTAGTAGAAAAAATACAGAATTCACCATTCTGAAAATTCAGACAAAAAAAATTACAAGTAATTAATTACTAAGAAATTTAGTTCTTGGTAATTCTTAATCAAAATGCCTCTAATGATTTTGATGCTCTCACTGGCTAGTCTAGGTCCACAGAGTGGATGCAAACCAACTTCAGCAATGACAGATAGGCATTTAATAATCTTTGGTAAAAGATATTATCTACATGCCACTTAGAACTGGAACAGATACAGCAAATCAATAAAAAAAATAGTACCAATTTCATAACCTCTAAAATTATAGTCTTTTCAGAAATATATGATGATACAAATACCACATCATTTCATTTTATCTTCCATGTATAGTCATTTCTCTGTTATTTCTTTTTAAAGTCTGATCAGCGTCTTGCAGAAATATTTTATAGCAGATCAAGGTTTCACAACAGCTGGAAGATCTTTAACTTTTACTACCCATTCTTGGCAGGCAACATACAGGCATGCCTGCAAACCTGTTCTTGTGAGGATATAGGGCCACGGCAAAACGTAATTGCCAGAGGTGAGCAAAACAAGAAGCGGTCTTCCCGACAAATTTCATGTGGGATAACCGCAGATGTTTCATGTTCATTACTTTGCTTATTCCCCCTTTTCAGTACTTTGCCCACCAAATTTAAGAGTTACATATATGTGTAGCTTATGCTTCCCATTGGGAGCGGCAAGGGCTCCTGAGAGTGGCTGGGCAGGGTCCTCCAGAAAGGGTCCATCCCACCGCTGGGTGGTGGGACAGGTCCTGGCTGGGGGACCCTGAACTGAGGGAGTAGGGCAGAGCAGAGGGGTACAAGGAACAACCCTAACCCCAGGCACTGGGAACCTCCATAGGGGTGAGGACAGACCAAGGCCAGGCCAGGATGTGGACACAGTTTGTCGGTGCCCATGGTTGGGCAGGGCTGTGGGGAGATGGAGACCTGCCCTGCTGTGGCATCACTGGGGCAAGAGTTGACAGCCCAGGGGATGCCCTGGGCCATGGCGGGGTGGGGTTGAGGCAAGAAAGGCTGTTAGTGCCCTCAGGGCCTTGAGAGTACCAAGGACCCTGGTAACCGAGTTAACAAAGGCAAGCATGCTTAGCTGTAACTGTTTCACTATGCATAATAAAGCTTTATTTCCAGTAGCAGGACAATAAGCATAGATGTCCAAGCTGACTGAGGTATTTTAAAGCCAGAAACAAGTAAGTGAGCAATAAAGTTTGAAGTGTCTGCTGAGCTTCTTTCATCATTTAACATCTTCCCATTCCTTAGATCTACTAGCAAAGGCTCTACAAAAGAGAGTCTACCAAACACACCAGAACTTTGGTTTCCAGAGCTGAGCGTAACCTCCGTCTGAAACAAGTGTGGCCCCCGGGCAGCAGTCCTCCAGATTGCTGGTGGCAGCTCCTTCTCTGATGAAAAAGGCTCTATATACAGAGGCAGAGGATAAAAAGACTTAGCAAAGTGGAAATTTTTTTTTGGTAGTTTCAGGCTGCTTTCTCTGGAAGTAGAGGAAGAAAGGATGTTTTTCATAAGGGAAGCACTATAAGCAGAAACAGTAGATAAAACTGTCCCAGTAACAGAAGACCCTACCATTTAGCAAGAACCTTAGGACAGGACTGTGCTGCATGCCAACATCATTCTTGTCTCAGCAAATTGAAAAGGGCATAAAGGAATGTAATGATTTTCAGAATACCTCCTTTCCTTTGCTGTAGGTCACCAAGGCAGCAGCTGCTAGAGGTCAACGTTGCACAGGCAGCACTTCACCCTGCTCTCCCCACCCCTGAAAGAAAGGAAGAAAGAAAATAACGATGTGTATAAAGTTTGAGACAGAACACAAAAATCAGAAGGCAGCAAATAGATCTTACAGATGTCCTAAGCCATTCCTTTCAGATATCTGATGAGAATGAAGAAAAAAGTGTTGCTAAAATTTAACGGCAAACTGAATAGGTCTTAAAAAAACAGATAGTAGGATTCACAGGCTTTGAGAGACTAAATTAAATAACATTTCAGCATGAGCACCATAAGGCTCATAGGTTTGAGGAGTTATATGGAACCTGAGCACAGGACAACATTACTTAAATTATCCCAAACTTATCAGTATTTTAAATATTACAGGTTTTTTAATAAATTCAATATTAAAATTGATACTGAATATCAATATAATGTCATTCCTATTTGCAGCAATACATTGAATTATCAGATACTTTCATTTCAGTATTGGTTAGAGGTAATGATCTCCTTGTGATGTTGAGAGCAGGTATTAATAAATACCGATGCTTACCCCATTTTAATATGTTTGAAAAATTATGTAAAATAGACATGTGTCTCTGGTTAGTACCCCTTTTTTTCCCACCTTTGGGTGAGACATTTCAGCATAAGGCTGCAACAAAAAAGTGTACATTTTGTACCTGATCTGTAAATAGCAATGGAAAGCAAGCCTGTCATTTGGAGATCCTTCAATGATTGACAAGTTCACTTGAAAAGGAAATAAGTGAAAAAGAGTAACTCAGGCCCAATAAGCCATGCCCTCCATCATTACCAAAATATTCTAAATACTAATGCATTCTGTGGGAAGTGTCTTGATGTACCTCTTGGAGTTCAATAACAAAAATGCTTTTCAATTTTAGATTTTCTTAAGATTCAAAACTAAGCTGCATGAAAAACAAAGTGTGATTATGAACTAATGAAATATACAATAGGGTGGAAAATGAAGAAGAGTGCCTTACAAAATCACTTACAGAGGAGACATATTCTATTCCCATTTTTAACTCTGCAATCCATGTTAGCTTCAGCAAATTAGAAGTGCATGAGCCTGATGAGACCACAATTTGTCATGCTAGCTAAGCAAAAGATTGACTGTTCCTGAGAGTTCTTCTTCCTCTGCATATGTACTTATTAAGGAGAGAGCAAGGATTGTTTTTCAAAAGGTGTATCACAGTTGTGAAGGAGTGTTTCAGCAGTCCTGTTCTGAAGAGCACATAATGCACAAATTTCTAATGGTCTCCTGTCTTCTTCAGGATGTCTCTTTTCTCTGCATTGTTCCTACAATTGGTACTATTTTAATTCATGCAGTAATTCATATCAATGATTAGATGAGTGTCCTACAGGTCTGTAACACCCCTTGATTCCCTACTTCAGGATGAGCTTTCATTTCCTTTCTGTTTAGTCAAAAAAAGAGATATTTTAAAAAATCTGGTACTTGTTGCCATTCAGCATTTTTGGTACTGTTGATGGATTTTCAAAAACATAGTGTGCAGTAAGTTATACTTCCTGATCTTTATTATGCCACCATCAACTCCATGAAAAGTGTGGAACTATGCCAGCATGAATCAGATGCATTGGCTTTTAATTTTATCAAGTAAATAGGAATCAATTGACCTTTTCTGTGCCATACTTCTAATAATATCTCCTTTATTTATCTAAGGGCTTTTTCCATAGCTTTTAATTGCAGTTGCACTGCATTTTTATGGACCACAGTACTTTCCTTCATAATTTATAGTGTTACTACACAATTAAATGAACTCCACAGATTCTCTAGATTTCATAGGGAATACTTTTCTTTTTTTGGTGCAGAGATACTGGAATGCACTGTACATATCTCACACAGCAGTTATTTTTAAAAAATATTTTGCCAGAAAATGTGCTTACTTTATAATTCTTTGTGTATGAATGCAGTCTGTTTTGCTGGAAGGAAGACGTGTTCCAAAATATCACGGATAAGCTGAGAAATAAAAAATAACATGTGCCCTGATCAATGGATTCCTTTTTTGTCCTGGGAATGCTAACGCGTATATATATTTGCCATGGTAACCAGACCATTTTAACATACAAGCTTTTCTTCTCTTTGTTTCTGAATGTTTGAAAATATAATGAACCACGAGGTTCACAGATGAAGTTTTTATAACGAAGGGCTGCTAAAAACGATTCCTGCAGTTTAGAACTATCACAACCTGAAACTTACCAAAAGAGAAAATTGTCTAGAAGCAATTAGTCTGAAACAGTTCATTGGTCCTGGATTTCAAATGAGAAAGCCTGTCTGCAGTAAAAAGTCAAGATTCATATGAACATTTCATCTCGGCTCATAATGACATTGTTCTTGAGCAGGTGTAACTGGTGATGAGCAGGTAGGGAGCTGGTGTTGCAACACTGGCCATTTAAATAGTATGTGGTAGATGCTGAAACATCCTTAAAGGCGTCCATGACCAAAGAGTTGGCCAAAATGTAAGTTTAGAAAGATAATACAGTATGAAATATATGCCATTGCCTTTAATGTAAACTGTATCTCTTAAGAAAAACAAAAATTTTAAAAAAGGGATTTTACCATGTCATTCAGAAGCATTGAGAAGTTTTATTTTTGGGTACATGAAACAAATCAGCAGTCCATATACTTTAAACAGAATTTATGTGTATATCCTGTAGTGAGAGCATAATCATTAATTTGTTAGACATTTTTTGTTGAACTATCAGTGTAAAAAATGGCTTTAGTGAACGGACTCTGAGCATCTCCTCAGCTCCATTTTCTAAAAATAAACCTTGACTGTTAAGTGTACTCTGTCAGTGCACTACACTTAGACTTCATTATAATTTTTGCATATTAGCATTGAAAGAATTACCTTGATCTGCCCATACCGGGAGCACTGCTGACATTTGCAGTCATGTTGAAATTAATGCGCTTCACTTACACATAGCACGTAGCTATGCTGACTTCACTGGCTTCCAACATTGGATTTTTTTCTCTAACAATTTCTGTAATGAATCCATACTCAAGCTGTCCTTAGGAAACAGCTAAACATATTAAAGGTGAGAAATGGTGGTTTCAGCCATTTGGTATTGAGATTAAAGTCTACAAAGACCTGAAGTTGTGCGTGATTTTTCTGCTGAAGATAATGGGCCTGGGATTATACCCAAGCTAATATAGATATTCATCCTCTTTATTTTGTATGCATTCTATCTAATAACAACAATTGACATCTGTCTATTGTCATACTTTAGGTAGCCTGTTGTGGATTTCAGAGTCTTCCAGGTAATTTTCTTGAGAAAGAAATATCAAGGATAAGTAGCTGGATATTTTCTCCCCTAACTTGTTTTATTCATGCTGCATAGACAGGAGGTCAAAAATGCCGGAAAGAATAACACTTTCCTCACTCCTCAGCTGTGACATTAACCCTGCTCCTTAACAAGTGGTTCTGTCCCAAGACAAGATTTTGATTAAAAACTAAAAGCCAAAGAGCAGATTCCTTTGATCTACCTAAAAAGAGACTGTATGACAATACAACCAATGATATTATATTTCTTCAAAGATATACTCATCACATAGTTTCAGAAAACACTTTGTAAGACGGTACAAGCTTCCGACTCCTACTGTCCTTCTATTCCACATGCACATACATTTTTCTATTTGATGAAACTCACTCCATCTCTTACTAGTTTATCAGGATTCTTTCTCTGCCTAGCCTTCATTGATTGTCTGCTCTATTTTCTGTTCCTTTCCTCTTTTTATTTTTTTATCCTCCTCAGCACTGTGTGTAACTCTTTGCCACTTGGTTCTTCCAGTTTTTCATTTCTAAATCACAGCTGTCTAGGTCAGTCTGCAACAGGTATCAGCATCCTTTGGTATCCATTAATTACTGTGCTGAAAGTAGGTAAGAAATCTTTGGATTAAATTAAGCAGTGTTTCAAATGATAAAGTAAGATCTGAATCTGATTTTGCTGTGGATTCAGATCAATGCAACACCTTTTTTACAGTGGTGTAAGAAAGTACTGACTCAGATCCATCATTAATAAATATAGCTCATGGCTTTGTTCTTGCTGGGGATTATATAATGTAGCCCAAAGAAAAGAACCACCAGAAAGGCAGTTACATTTCTCCCTCCACTGCCAGCTCCTTAGCGGTTGTACACTACAGAAATGAGAATACATCTTGATTTTTACCACTGTAAATGAGATCTAGATTGAATTTATAATTCCCACATTTTTCAACCTCCCTTCAGTAGATGTTTTTTCTCTAAATTTAGGAGGAGATTTTGATTCTAGCAGTATTTAAAATCTTCATATGGGAATTAGAAATGATAACAAGTTTGGGAGTACATCTATAAAATTCTCCTTAAGTGATTCCACTAGACCAAAGAGAGTAATTGCATAGAAAGGCACTTCCAACAGGAACTAAACAATTTCAGCTTCCCAATTTCAGCTCCACTTTAAATGTCAAGGATTTGTTCTTCTATTGTAGAGCAAGGATATAAAAAGTGTGTTATCAAGACTTAGTCTTTAATTTTAGTTATGATTTACAATTGCTGCAGCACGGGAGGATATATTATTCCTCTCTCTCAGTTGCCTTTGATTTTTGGATGTTGGGAGTTATTGTCTTGCATCCTAAGGAAATAGATTTGTATTCTGAACCTGTTTTGATGAAAACCAGTAGTTTATTTACTTTTTAACTCCTGTACATACAGCAAAACACAAAACAAAAAATAGGCAAAGGATTGCATCTTGAAATAAAGAGAGAGAGGAAAATAAACCATATTGGGTAAAAGGGACCATATATAATGCAAATAAGAAAAGTTTTGAAAGAGATTCAGGCTTTGAAAGTCTTTTTATACAAACCGTATGGAAGATTCCACTATACAATATTATTTCCCTAACATTGTCAGGTATGAAGCCCAGATGGTCCTTAAAGAATTATGCTTTACACTGTAACTTACTGAGATAAAGACATAGTAGATCTTCTAAAGAAACCATTAACAGCTCACTGTCCTTTTTTTTTTTTAACAGAGCAATAGTTTTATCTTGGAATTCAACTAGAAGGATAAAGTATTCTGGTACTTGGGAAATCTAAAAATGTTTCCTGTTACTGATTGTTTCAATAACATTTTGCAAAACACTCCCAAAAATCAGTTGGATGCCTAGAAGTAACTTCGTAATTCTGCAAGCACTTTAAATTTGCAGAAAACAGCGCTACACACGAAAGAGGCAGTCCTCCTTTCACCCACCCCAGCCCACTTTTTCCGCCTCTATACCACTGCCTCCACGAGGCTGACAGAAGTCTTTGGACAATCATGGACCAAATTGCTAAGTGACCTGGTTTAAACTAACTTGGAAATTTAGATGTTTGAACCTGAGTCCATTCTCTGAGTCAGCTCACTGTGTGTCCACCAAAGTAACTGGGGAATTACAGCCCAAGACAGGAGCAGTGCCAGAAGGGTAGGTGATTGTAGCATCCGGAACACAATGGGTATCAGAGAAACCGAGGCAACGGCCTAAAGAGGAGTGTCCCAGTGAGTTGGCTGTGATTACAAGGGTGGAATGGCTGGTCTCTAATTTGAGCTAATGTTTCCTGTTCATCCTAAAGTGATTTTTGTAGAACTATTTTGGGTTCATCTGCATTACGATCCACAGCTCTCTGAGCGTTAGGAGCTTTTGCCAAGGACCAGACCTAAACTGGCTGGCAAGGTCACGCTGCACTACTTAATCTGGTAGGAGACCCCTAACCACAGCACTGGAGTCATCTCCCACATGCATCCAAGTGGATCTGCTCAAACCACATTGTGCCTGATTGGGCTTACAGGTTTTCCTGCCCGTACTGGGGCCAGCTGAAGATCTGTGGTCCTTTGTATCCTCCCTGGCTGGGTCACTGTGCACCCAGTGAGACTAATGTATCAACAACTGCACAGACCTTCACTTGCATGAATAATCCTGCCAAAACTGAGCTGGCCTCCCCCAGCGTCTCTGCATCTGTGGCACAATTAATCTGTCAACTAAATAAACTGTCCGTGGATAACTGAGCACTGGCTGTGCACAGTAGAAAATGAACATATACAGCACACTGTACCGTGGTAGAGTAAGGACAAGTAACGATTAGCAAGTATGTCTTCCCATCACTGTAATTTACAAATATTCTTTGTTAACATTGAAGGTAATCATAGCTGAAAGTGCTGGGCAGAAACTCTTTCCCTAAGCTTAAATTACAGTGAATAGTAGCTAATCAGCTGTGTAACAGGGTAGGAAAATTCAAAATAAAGTTGTGCTCATTACAGACATGGTTTAGTAAGAGGTATAACTACACTGTCATCTGTTAGTGAGAAAATCATTTCTGCATTTCTCGGGAGGAGACCTGTGCCAAAAACCCTGCAAAAGCTTGCAGAAAAGCGGCTGCTGCACTGGAAGCCAGAGCCCATTTCTTCTCCTGGAGGACAGTGAACGGACTGAGCAAACGGTATTTCAGGGGGGATGGTGTAGAAAATCTTGTCAGAAATACGAAATCACCAGCACTCGTTGGCTCAGACTGGACAACACTGGATTTCTAGAGCAGAATAGTTATTTGCGAAGTGGAGAGGGGAGAGGAGCTAACCAAACAAGGCTTGTCCCAAGAGTACCAGCAGGTGGCTTTGCAGCTAGTATTAAAAAAAAAAATAAAAATCTGACGACAAACACACATAAGGGGCTATTTAGGTATGAACAGAAAAAGCACCTGCTGTGTTTCAAAGAATAATGAGCTAAGTAAGGCAGGGGGTAAATGGTGTTGTCTGTTATCTGGATGACATGCTAATAACTGGGAAGATTTCAGATGAACATTTACAAAACCTAGAGGAGGCTTGAAAGAAATCGCAAAGATGTGATTCTAAAGCTAACAAAGATTAGTGTGCTCATTTTTGTTGGATTTTTAATCCCCCCACACTCCCAAGCCAGGTAATGTCGCATATGAGCTGAAAATTAAGGACACATATCTTCCAAAAATTAAAATCCAGTATGCATAGAATATAAATAGGACCTTTAAGAGTTCTCCAGGGCTGAGCTTTAAGGCCATGAGAGGAGCTAGATGCTGGATACTGCTGTGGGATAGAGGGAAGAGTCTATTAGATTGGCAAAGCATTGTACGCTGTAGAATGGCTTGTGGGATTTTATTTTTTAAAATGCAATGTGTTAATTTTTACTTTTGAAGAAGGAGGGCTACTTCAGATGTTAGATATCCAAGGTATGCCTCAGAATATTTTGCTGATTAGGTAGGACTATGGAGTATTCATTCCAAATATAACAACTTTAATTGATTTGGTATCTGTTCTTACAACGAAAAAAAGTGAAATAATTGTGGACATAAGAAAAAATAGAAATTGGATAGTTTAATTTACATCAAAATGACACACTATCCAAAACAATAGTGTGCAATACCTCTTTTCCAGGAACTGAGCTGCATCTTCAGATATCTATAAATCTAGGACTGAAAACACGTTACATTTCCTTCCACAATATTAGCAAAAAGTGGGAGAAATTACTAAAAAAGAACTCAGAATAGGGATTATTAAATTCCACACAGAAAAGTTTTTTTCAGCTCACAACAAAAATCGCAAAGACTTGGTAAAAATACTTCAAAGACACACATTCCCTAACAGGTGACAGTGAAGAGCCTGGATCTTACCAGATCATTTTAAAGACCGTCAGAGAGATATGCTAATCTGGAGCTTCTGTCCCAGCTGCCATTTGTTCAAGGAAAATGTTCATAGACAAAGAAATGCTTCACTTTCTAAATGACCTCTTTATTACAGTTAAAAATACTGTGCTATAAATAGGAAAAGCCCCTGTATCAGTTAAGGAAACGACTTTTACATACTCTGACTAACTTCATCGCATAACAAAAGGGAAACTTTACTCTTTCTAATTCAGGAGATTGAATTAACCATGGAAAATGCTGGGGACTAAATGTAATAATACCAAAATACCTACAAAAAGTATGTAAAATAGGTTCAAAGGGGAAATAAAAATGAAGGAAGAAGTCAATTTAGGAAGCAGACATAGAAATCAATACATAGAAAAAGTAAGGAGCAGGCCTGGCCAGCCATCAGAGGATGGCATGGTATTAACAAGGGGCATCATGTCACCTGTGGCTGAAACCAAATTGCTCAACACAGATTCATCAAGGAAAGACTATGCAAACATAGCCAGGCAAAGTAGGTATGATCTCTCAGTGCCCAGAAGTTGAGGTCTGTGATAACAGCCTTTGCTATTATAACCTGAAAAATTTTTAGAGAGGTGTTTTGTTCTTATAAATGTAATTTCAGAGAAACGTCTGTGATTTACTCTGGATGAATTTCAGACATTCTCCTAGCAGAATGCAGTAAAGGTCCAGCTTTGAATGAGTTACCAGAGCAATTTCGGCAGACATGCAAATAAGGATAGAGGAAGAATCTTACAAGGCAGCAGCCCAAATTTCTTGTTAGCACCAAGGTTTGGCCTACCACCTCCTTCTCAGAAGACTTATCCAAAGATGATGTTCTGCATTTGATTTCCTAAAAACAAAGACCAGCCAAGACCACTTATAAAAAGTCAGTGCACAGTATAAACCTACGTTTCACACCTTTGATTCTACAGTGACACAAACCAGGGTTAGAGGAATAGAGAACAGGTTTTGGGAATGAGTATTGAGATCAATGGTGTATTAGGGAAAAAGAGAAAATAACAAAGATGAAAAAAGGCCAGCTGTTATCAGATAAGAGCTTAGTTATAGAGCATAAACCTGGAAGTAAATTAAAATGATCAGTTTTCATTGGCCATGGAAAGAGAAGATAATAACAGAAAAAAATGAATAAAAAGGAGCAAAAGTAATTCCTTTAGGTAAAATTCTAGTAAAAAAAATGAGAACTTTAAATTCTGTTTTCTTTCCTTGACCACATAGCTCTAATCACAGAAAATTTGCAGACTTTAATAAGAGCAACCGTATATTATGTATTGATTTTGTATTGCATTTATTATTTACAGAATTTACAAGAAAGACTGTGCAGCAGATTTTTGGGTTTTTTAATTTTGTGATACGACTCCTAGTTCCATGGATTCGCCTGTTTCCTTTTCTCAGAATAGTGCATTTTAAGTACATATGGGGTTGAGCAGGTTTTTGTTTCAGCCGTGATTTAAGCTTTTGCAGTAACATAGGTTATGTTATTTCTGCCTGTTGTTTTCGACTTTCTTGGCAATGTCTTGCAGATAAAACCCAGCGTGCTGTTCAGTATCTGCCTTTAGGAAGGAGTGCTGGAACTTTTGATTACATATCCACACACATGGCAAAAAACATAACACAAAGCTAGAAGGAATACACAAAGCCTCTTGCTGCAGCTCTGATGTTAGAATCACAAACCCGTTTTACTCCAAATTAGGAAAAAAAAAAAAGTTTCTTTAAATTACTCTCGACACAGATCACACTCAAGGCCTTTGAGGATAAAAGTCAGCCGTGGGGAGCTGCAGCCATGGAAAGCAGAAATATCCTCCCTTGTCTTGGTCAGGCCATTCTATCCAGCATAAAAAGGAATAATTTGCAGCTGAGATTATGGAAGGATCCAGAACCCGGCATTCACAGCTTCATGCCTTATAACCCTTAAGGGTGGTTGAACAATCCCTTCTCTCTCTGTAAGAAATTACCTAAAAAAAAACAGATAGGCTGGGGCAGGTAAAAATATATTGCACATCCTTGCATTCACCTCAGTGAACCTCAGCTGTTGTCTACAAGAAGAACAATTTTCAGAAAGAATTACCTGCTGGTAATTCAACAGCAATTGTTCCTTTTTCCCCACAGAAATAGTTCCTGGTTCAAGCAGGCAGGCAAACATATGCATTCCTTTCACAGAGAAAAACATGCTCTCAGCGGTGCTCAGGTAGGCAGGCAACCAGGCATGAAACTGAAAACACTCAGGCAGAGACAAAACAAGTGCAGGCAAATGCAGCCTCGAGTTACGGGGAAAAAACCAAAAAAACAGATAAAGAGGTTGAGGGGCATAGATCAGATCTCAGATCAACGCCTACTTTTTTTTTTTTTTCATATTCTCAAAATGTTTCCAGCAAAAGCAGGAAGATAATTGAGTTATCCCAGCATCAACAGCATTTCCCATCGCCAGAAGAAGGAGTCACAGCCTCATTGTAGCACACCGTACAGCCTGTGACCCTCGGTCCTCAAACGTGTAGGCACATGGGTGGGCTGCGAGTCTTGCCAGCGCAGACTGTAGTAGCACTGGGTATCGACCTGGATCTCTGCGAAGCTCAGATGCCTCACAAAGGCAGCTGAATGAACCTTTGTCATCTGAAGATTCATTTAAAAGGAACAGTAGGGCATTCTTCTTTTAACAGAGAGAAGGCAGGGGATGGCAGGAGCACTGGGATGGAGAGGACTAGAATGGCCCGAAAGAAAGGAACAGCAGAGAAAGGGACCAGCCTGGGGTCGGCTCAGCCTCAAGCAGCAAGCAGTTTTATACCTCCTGAGCCTTACAGATCCCTGACTGGATTCTCCCTGTTTTTTGTAGTCGAGAAGGAGGTGAGCGAGCCACTAATTTTGGCACCCTCCATGTCACAAGGCAGTAGAGAGGCTGAATTGTTTCATAATTCTACTTTTCCCCGAGCGACCATCCAGTTGCAAGAAATTATGGAAGCATCCACATGGACTTTTTGGGCAGAATTTTACATTTCTAAGGTTTGGAGTGCAAGACAGATTAAGAAATGCCTACTCATGGATAGAAAAGCACAGTATCAGAAAAAAGGAAAAGAAGTCCACCCTATGAGCTTATTCATCAGCAAATTACACGTTCAATTGGGTGTCATGAGAGCACAGTTCCCCTCAGAGTGACACGCTGGTGTCCATGTTTTTCTTTCAAAGAAATATCTGCTTTCATACCGAGTTAGTTCAGTTTATCAGTCAAAAGAAAATATGCAGTTCTGGCAGACATGCAATCACATTTTTGGATTTGAAAATTTAGCTGAAATTTCTCTGATTTGTATTACGTATATATTACCTTTCTTTGTCTCTCTCTTTTTTTGCTTCTGTCTTGATACTGAATGATTCTTATTTTCACGGACTTAGGGTGTCCCTCTGGTTTTGTGAAACAGGAAGAATAATAACTATATCTCTTTTTTTTTTTCCTCCAAGACAGAAGATAAAATGACTTGTTTCTGTTTATTTGTTTGTGTTTGTATGTATTTATGTGATAAGGGGTAAACGCATGTCTAATCCATGTAGAAATATATTATGGAGGGAAAATGAGCTAAGTGTTATCTTTCAATTGGAAAGCTTTTAGAGTAATGTGGATATTCTTATCTTGTGCAGAAGAGGGCGTGATAATGTCCATTATTCTCTGCAAGTTTTGTTCCCTGCGCACAGCAGCCTCGTGCTGTTCCATTGTTTTGGAGGACCATACGTGTTATCAGAGGACACGGTTAGCACAGGGCATGCAATTCCACAGCAGTCAGGTTTTAACATTTAGAAGTTTAGTCAAACCCCCTGATGAGAGTTAATGGGAAGCCAGAACAGAGAACTGAGAAACAAGGCAGCAGGTTTATGGACCAGAGGACAAAAAAAAATCTATGACCCATCCAGACCTAAGGCCAAACTGAGAAGTGCCAGCTCATAGTCAGGATTGGAGACCATTTCTGCTGGTTTATTTGGGACAGTCTGACCAGTAGGTGAGAATTTATAGCATCTGTACTATTTGGTGAGAGTTAATCTAGAGCTGAGCAGGTAATGGCTTTTTTTGGGATGAGTGGTTACTATCAGATGAAGTGTTGAAAACCTTTGCTGCCATCCAGTTAAGGCAGGTTTCAGAGCCAGTGAAGAAGGGCCTGGCTGTTCTCCTGTCTTCTAGGTCTAATTTTTGTGTGAATTGAATTGAACAGAAAACTAAAAATATATCTGTTTCAGTTCTTCTTTCAGGCTTTCTTTCAAAATACAGAGATTGTCTGTAAGGCCCCCCTACATGTGGATGTTGGTCTCCGAGCTTTGTTCTCAGGGGCATGGAAGCAACAGACAGACAAGCAGAAGTTCAGAAGTATTTGGCAAGCTGTTATTTAGCCAACAGCTTCAGTCATTCTGAATGTGTCTGAAAAGAATCTAGCCCACTCTTCGGTAGCAAATTTCTGGTCTATTTTTTGTTCATCTGAACTCCCTCTGTGAGCACTCACAATTATACCAGTTCAGGGCAAGACTGAACAGAGCACAGTAAGAAGCATCAACATAGAGTCTACTTGCCACCAGCTGCTGTAACGCAGAGCTGCATTATCTCAGAAGCCAAAATCCTTCCTACTTCAGGACTGGTGGAGACCAGGAGTCCACAGTCCCTTGAGGGACAATCCACCTGATGCTGGTAAGCTCTGTCCTGGTTGCATTGGCTCCAGCTGAGCCAGTTCAGGGGCTTATCACCAGGTTCCCCCTTGCTGGGTTTATGTAGCAAGATTTTGATAGCCGGATGGGGGTGAGGGGTGAGCTACAGGGGTGGCTTCTGTGAGAAGACACCAGAAGCTGCACCCATGTCAGACAGAGCCAGTTTCAGCCATCTCTAAAACAGACCTGCTGTTGCCCAAAGCTGAGCCCATCAGTGATGCTGGTGGTGCCTCTGTGATAATGTACTTCAGAAAGAGTAAAAAGTGCTGTGCGGCAGCTGTGAGAGAGAGGAGTGAGAAAAATGTGAGAGAAGCAGACCTGCAGGCACCAAGGTCAGAGAAGGAGGGTGAGGAGGTGCTCCAGGCACTGGAGCAGAAATTTCCCTGCAGCCCCTGGAGAACACCATGGTGAAGCAGGTTGTCCTTCCGTGCTGGAGCATATATCCACACTGCAGTCCATGGAGGACCCCATGAGACAGCAGATGGAGTTGCCTTGAAAGAAGCTGCAGCCCATGTAAAGCCCATGCAGGAGCAGCCTCCTGGCAGCAGTTGTGATTTATGGAGGACCCACACTGGAGCAGTCTGTTCCTGAAAGAGTGTACCCCCATCATCTGATTCATTTTAGAATCTCACTAGGAGAGTTAGCCTGGAGCAAGAAATAAACAGAGTAACAATTCTGAAATGCTATTAGTCCAATCAGTATTTCAGTAATCTCTGACTGCTAAACATTAACTGTTCTTAATCTGAGGGGGGAAGGGCGAAATTGATAATGATGCTGAGCAAAAGTGAAGATATAATATTGATGCTAACTGGACCACATTACCTGCCTTGAACTGGTTAGGGTTAGATTTTCTAGGACAAAATTACACTTTTTTGCAGTATGGAAGATTTTTTTATTATTGTTTGTGCAATATGCCCAGTGAGCATAACTAGATGCTCCATGTTCACTCTACAAACACCAAACAGTCTTTCCGTGGGGATCACATACCACAAACCTCACAGCAACTCCAAGCACAAGAGAGGCCGAGGAAAGGGAGGGGAAATAGGAGTGCAAAAGACTTTTATTCAGACTATATATCTCATGGTACTTCAAACCAAGGAGAGCGATGAGAGTCCACCTGCTGTGAAGAGCTGCTGGCTCCTTACATCATCAGAGAATTGTAGAAATAATATTGCCGGAGGTCATCTGGTCTGGCCTGCTCTAAGCAGGGCTAACTTTGAAGTTAGGTCACACTGCTCATGCTCTTTCCAATTCATTTCCGAATATATCCAAGGGCACAGACTCCACAGCCTAGACAGTTTGGTGGCTCTCTGCCAGTTTACGTATGTATCCCTTGTAACAGAAAGTCCAAAATCAGACACAGTACACCAGAGGCAATCTCAAAATTTTTTAATAGAGTTCTAGAATAACTTTACTGATCCTGATGTCTAAACTCCTGGTAATGGAGATCTATACTCGGTTATGAAAAACATACTGTTGATAGATGTTCAGCTTGCCCACCACAACACGCAGGCTCTTCTCTGCAAAGGCACTTTTACCAGTAAAGATCACAGCAAAGAAGACACTGACTATCTCAGCGTTTTCTTTGTCCTTTGACACTCAGGCCCATACCCCGCAGCAGGCTCTCATTTTCCTTAATATTCCTTCTGCCAAAGTTCTCACCAAGTAAAACAGAGTGCGTTTGGTAACACGTTCACATCGCCTGTGGTAAGGTCTCGTTCAGGTGCTGTTGGGTGAGTGGTTTCCATTACCTTGCATGCCACTGTCGACAGCACAGCCTAAAGAAGCATGCCCCATTTCACACAGTAAGCCACTGGTAGAGGATGGAGTGAGTAGCACTCTATCCTCTCCCTTATCCCATTCTTTCATTTCAGTCTGGTATTTTATACAACCTTTTGGTGAAAATGCTGCCTGTATTTGCTAGACTGAAGATGCGTTAGCAATGTGCCCATATCCAAGGGATACATAAACCAATGCAACTGGGCAGCCTCACCTTCTGCAGAGAGTTCTGGTTTGCAAACCCTGCAGCCCCAGCAGTCATTGTGCCATTCCTTACATCAGCGTGGGCAGCACATCTGTATTCCTACTGGATATGACAATAAGCCACTGAAGAGCTCCAGGAGCATCATTTGGTGTCTTTCATCTCACATCATAGCTTTTAATTTCTCAGGGACTGGCTCTGGGTCCCTTTTATAAAACGAGTAGGAGTTACTCAGACCAGCATCTCAGATCACGAAAGAAATACCACTGCATAATATTTTCAGCCTAGAATAATTGTTACAAATGCTTAAGAAGTGTCATTGCTTTTCACTAAAGTATTGTTTGCTGGAGGAAATAATTTGAGCTGAGCGCTGATGAGCATACAGGCTGCTCTTGTAAGTGAAGCAGTGCTTTATGTTTTATTCTCTTTTAAATATTATTTTGGCAAGTAGAGGAATAAGAAGAAAGAACTTCAGTCGCCGGACAACATGTTACTGACATATATAATTTTCTTTTGACTTTGCTAACATCAACTTACAGAAACATTATTATTTTTTCTGCCTCAGTAAGCAATCTAGTCCTGGATTTAGCTGCTTTGTGTGGGTTGCAGTTGTTTATTCAGGCTAATGGAGATTAGAGACCTGTGAAACACCCAGTAAGATACCTCCAGTAAAGGGTTTCTGGTCTGGTGTGTTAAATAGGTTTGAACAGTTCTTCTATAATATTTAGCACATACTAATATAAAACTTGAGCATGATCTGATTTACAGATAATCCTTTAGAGTAGTATCATAAAAATGTATGAGCATATAAAATGGAAAGGAAAGGGAGAAGAGCATGTGTATCTTAATAGACCAAGTACACGAAATATTGAAGTATATATTCCATTGCTTAAGGCAGAGTAATAATAAAAATTGTAATAAAAAAGAAGTAGAATATCTTTAGACTAGAAATGACCTGTCAGCCCCAACTGTAAACCAAAAACAAAGTCAGAAGTATCATCTCTAACACCAGGTATGAGATACTCAAGCCACAAGTACCACAGTTTTTAATAAAAACAAAATATATTATTTATTAAACCATAAAAGTCTGGCCAAAGGTGATTAGTATACATGCACTTTCACATGCTCAAGTACACACGCACTGACAGGTAAACACAGTCAAATAAAGAGGAAAAAAGAACAACTGAAGTATTCAGTGCATCTCAGAGAAAAAGACATGTTTTATTTCCCTGAATATTTACTGATCTATTGAGAAGAAATGGTTTAGATCTTGACAATTGGAAAGGGACTCTGAGGAACTTCTAAAGAGCCCCATCATTGGTCTCTGAGCCTCTTGAACATTGTTTATGAAGACATTAATGTGCAGCTGAGATTCATCTCTCCTGCTTTTTAGCTCTCCATTTTTAAGCACTTGAATTTACCTAGACTTTCAGACGATGATAAGAAAGAAGTTGTTCTGAAGTCTTTGGAAATGGCTCAGCTATGCATTTAGAATTGAGAGCTCTCCGATTCAGATTCTTCAGATAGCTTTCCAAAGGGAGGTGACGTGAATTCAGGTGAAGGTCTATACAACCATACACCATGTGTCCCACAACTTTTACTACAGAAAGGAGCATTCCCATCACAAAACAACATTCTCAAAAATTGTACAAGCAACAATATGTACTTTAAATCCTATTCAGATTTTTCTCCATTTTGGCTTCTTGTCCTGTCTCTATAAGCTCTGCTAAGGTTTTTGGAGCACAGGCACTGCCTTCACTTCTGTCTGTAAGTACATTAGTACTTATAGTACTTGTAACTACATAAGTATATTAGCATTGCAACAGTAGTAATAAATCCTCGTCACCAACAACAGGGGGCTTTTTTCCTAACTGACTTGAAAGACTCCAGATGACAAAAGTTGGTTTTCAGACTTAAGTTCACTACTTCTATTTCTGTGGTGCTGGATCATTAATTCCAGTGGAGATTCATTGGTGTAAATGAAGTTAGAATTTAGTCTACAGTATTCATGTAGTGCCATGTCACAGTAAAACTTTTTGTTTCACTACCTTGACAGTTGTTTTCAGGAAAAACCCTGTTTAGTGTTCTCTGTCACATTGATTTCAAAACTCTACTTTATAAATGTCATATTTTCATAGTAGAAGTCAAAGGAAACTGAATCTCCAGAGCTTAAAGAACACTCATTACACAAACTTGTAATTGTTGGTCATTATGGAATTATCCTCCAAGTAAATTTCAACTCGAAACAGTGCTTACAAATGTTTTTAGCTTTCAAATCCTAAAACCTCATGTGCAGATTGTTTTGAAGAAAATAGGTTGTTATCAGTAGTTTTAGCCCTAATCTGCCTCCTGCTGATTGAAAGAGTATTATGGGTCTAATCCTGCTTTTGATAATCCAAGGAATAAATTCAGACAGTACACATAAAGGCACACATATTGGCTTTGCATTGGCTTCAGCTGAGAAAGTACCCCTCTCTTTGTAAACTGCTCTTGCCTTCTTCAAATACTGCAGATAGGATCTGGAATGGGGTTTTAGGGCATTCCTCATAGATGAAGGACAAAAGGGACTGTGTTAGGCCTCCATGACTGCTACCCTTAGACCTTGAGAGACTAAGGTACGAAAAAACAGCACCTATGACTGTGTAACAGCAGGATTTTTACTTGAACAAAGCAAAATTATTTGTCTGTAAAAGGAAGAGAAAAATATTTTAGTGAAGTCTCCACTGCTAAGTGTTCTTTTTTTATGGTGCCACTCGGCCTTTGGCAAGAGCTACCCTGTAGCCCTAATGCATTTCTTGAGTAACAGCTCAGCTGAGTAAAAAGGGCTAGATATAATGCAGTACATGACCTCTACAAATTCACCCCTTTTATGGGATGTATGGGATACTCCCTTTTATGGGAGTATCAGTGTAATTACATCTGACATATCCAAAAGATTTTTGGAAGAACAACAGCATTTATTATACTTGTGTTATGTCCCATTCTGGTTTATTTTTCAAATAATAGGTTATATAGGTTTATAAACTACTTAAGATGGATGGTTTTTTAAGGATTAAGTAAATCTGCTCAATCTCTTAGCTACAAGCTAAAATGCATCAATTACTTGGAGTGTCATGAAGTTTTGATTGTCTTTAGTGTTTCTCCAGCACTATATAGGGCTGTTCTCTTACTGCAGAGAACTGTTACTGCAGCAAACACTTGTACTAACAGGAATTTGGCATCACTGTTCCAGTCCTACACTTTGATGAACTCTGTATTTCAGGAAAATTAACTGCATTGACTGGTTTTGTTTGATAGCTCATTTTTAGTAGTTGTGTAATTATTATGTCAGAAAGACAGAATGTATTCAGATGAGCTGAGTCACCATCTTCCAGTAACCAGTAACCACACCCTAAAGTGTGATCCATGTTGTCCACTAAGGGTCACAGACTGTCCTTTCCCCGGAGTAGAAGCCATGTCCCTCTCCCTGTGGGATACCAGTAGTACCAAGTAGCAAACACATTGTGGGTACAGCCGTGGGTTTGCATGTCTCTTCTGCCCACCCTCTGAGCTGATGGGATGAAATCCAGTCCTGGTCTGTAGCCTATGCCAGCACAGCATTGAGATAAAACTGATAAACCTCTTGAAAAGGTGATCAATGCATCCAGGCAGTTGCCCCACCTAACCTTCACAGAACTGAATCACCGAGTGGGAGGACCACATGTATGGCTGTCCTCATAGACATGTCTATAATCATGTCCCTGGCCACCTCTGTCTTCTCGTCCCTTATGCCTTTTGGTTTTCATTTTTTTTGTGAGGTTATGCTCATGTTATGTATATGGTGACATAAAGAGTTATATGAAGGCAGGATCCCAAATCCTGTAGGCCACGCTCCTACAAACTGAAATTTTAGGTTGAAAGACTGGACGGTAGTTCTTATGACTGAGAGGATCAGAGACTACCACACAGATGGAACACTTTTAGGTTGGGGAGTGGAGGGGAAAAGCAAAGTGGAGTAATACAAAATCAGAAGGAAAAACTACTGCTCAGCTGTGTTCTGATTATCGACACAGATAAGAATTGCTGTTTTATTTGCTAAGAAGCTTCCATTAATTTGGTCTTTTATTTTCTTTCTTGTGAGAGTTGACCCCCTGTGGATTTTTTGTCCATTCCTTCCAACTCCTTCTGAAGAGGAACAGGCCAGCAGGTTGAGGGAGGTGATTCTGCCCCTCTACTCCACTCTGGTAAGACCCCACTTGGAGTACTGCATCCACCTCTGTAGCCCTCAGCACAAGAAATACATGGACCTGTTGGAGCAAGTCCAGAGGAGGGTCACGAAGATGATCAGAGGTCTGGAGCACCTCTCCTATGAGGACAGGCTGAGAGAGTTGGGGTTGTTCAGCCTGGAGAAGAGAAGGCTCTGGGGAGATGTCATTATGTCCTTTCAGTACTTAAAGGAGGCCTACAGGAAAGATGGGGATATATTTTTTTGTCAGGGCCAGTTGTGATAGGACAAGGAGTAGTGGCTTTAAACTAAAATAGGAAAGATTTAGACTAGATATCAGGAAAAATATTTTATAGTGAGGGTGGTGGAACACTGGCATAGGTTTCCCAGAGAGGTGGTAGATGCCGCATCCCTGAAAACATTCAAGGTCAGGTTGGATGGGCAACCTGATATAGTTGAAGATGTCCCTGCTCGTTGCAGAGGGAGTTGGTCTAGATAACTTCAAAGGTTCTTTTCAACCCAAAATATTCTGATACTATTCTATGATTATTCAGTCTCAGATGCTTGAAATATTTTTACTCTTTCTATGAAAATTATTATTAGTTCAGTTTTTGTAGTGCTAGAAGAAATCCTAAGCATGGAAATAACAAAGAAGATGAGAATGGTGAGGCCCACTGCTGTGCATTTTTGCTGTGGCAGTGGAGTAGATCCATGCCCTGTCCACCTCCGCCCCTTCTTCCCAGCTGACTCTAAGCAATCTCTTCCAGTAGGAAGGGTGCTGCAACTGCAGCTGTGGGGGAAAGCAGGGTACTGGAAAGAGAGACACAGAAGAGATACAAGGAGAACCTCTGGTGTGGTACCAGGTGGAGTTAAGCAGGGTGCCAGGAACCAGTACAAATGTGAGAGTAGAGTGTATTCTAAAAACAAACAGGAGAAAATGAGGAGGTCTCTTGCAGAAGATAAATTAATAAGAATTATGCAAATTACCTCATTAAGTAATGTGCCTTATCATAACAAGAAACAGCAGAAACAGCATTAACATCAACATTGATGGGGTCTCCTCTGCAATTGGATATAGGTTGTGAGCCAGATCACAAACATCAGATACAGCTGAGAACAAGTACTCATAAAAGAAGCCCCACTGAAGTAAGTGAAACTGTTGTTGCAAGTGGAGAGGCCAGAATCTGGTCCTCATCGGAAGTTATACTTCACTTGAAAACATCACTTTTGGAAAAAATTACCCCTGAAAAAATAGAACAGCTCTGGTTTTCAGACTACAATGACCCAGTGTGTTAAATCTCTGGGCTAGAAGTCAGTGTAAGAATCCTTGCAAACATGAGACTCCAGCTCCCATCTCCCCAGGGGAGCAGAAGTCAGTTCCGGAGGTAGGGGCGTGCAAGATGGCACAGCAGTGACATGCAGCCATACCTGTCACTCCTCTGCCTCTTGCACCATCTAACAGCTCAAGGCCCGCAAGACATTTCCTCACACATTCTCTAGACACACAGCTTCTGTACAGAGCTGAAAATCAGTGAGGAATTGTCAGGCAATTGTCAGGCAGCCCCAACCCAGTTCACGGAGAAGCAGTGCTACGAGGCATGTAATCTTTTTGCCCCAGGACTGCAGCATTGACTCTCTTCTCCCAGGGTGCCAGCTCCATCCCCCAAGCTGTGCAGTCACAATGTGGGCACAAACAAGAAAGTACCTATAATAAGAAAGTCAAGGAGAAAAGGAAGAAAATCAGTGTTAAACACACTGAAAACAACAAACCTGACAGTAGAAAAGGACAGAAGTCTTGCTATATAAAGGTCTCTAAAAAGAGATTTATGTTCAGTGAGAAGCAAAACTAATTGAAAATGCATAAAAAGTAGAAGGTTTGGCAGTCCTCATTAAATTGTGCCTGTTGTTGTAGAGATAAAAGAAACACAGTTTGAACCAAGAGGCTGAGTAGAAATTTGAAATCCAAGGACAACATTTTCAGTGAATGGCACAGGCAAAATTAAGCACGAAGGTTGTCAGATGTTGGTTAGAGTTCCTGATTGATTTTGACAAACAGAAAGATAAATACATCGAATATAGTTATATTTGAAGTGGAGATAGGTAGAGACTGTTAGATTATTCTTTGATTCTGTTGTGGACCTTGAGGTCAGGCTGGAGAGAGCGGGTCAGGAAATAATCCTCCTGCTGTGGTCAGAGTGCTGCTCGGGAGGAGCTTTACTTGCTTGGTTACTGTTTACATCCAAAAATACAGCCTGCAAGGCCAAGATAAATGATCTGCAATATGGCTTTTATAGTGTTTTCAATTAGCAATGTGATTCTAAAGGTTCACAGTAGGTCAAAGAAAGCTGGTGTGTGGTTCAAAACGCTCAGGAATCGGTGGTTTGGGGAATTCACTGCTCGGTGGATAAGCAGAAGGAGCCCTTATTTGCAGCACAGAAATCATTACCGAAAAGGCAACTTTTACAGTGCTTCCATGCTGATGTCTGACATACCACAGCATTTCTCTGAGCATGACACACAACCTTTGGAAGGGGAAAGAATTACAGCGGAGGCATAATATTAATGATTCAGAAAGTCTTGTGTCACAACCCTGAGCACTGCAGTATCTAATTATTAGGCATAACGATTTGCACACAGGCTGCGCCAAATAATGACGGAAGAATTAGACACCTAAAAATGGAGTCTGCCCTCTGGGGAAGGTCAGTGTAAGCCAATTGGTGGGAAAAAAGCCAAAACTGTGCTGTGGGACCGAATTCCTATTCCCTCACAGAATCCAAATCTGTGCTACAAGCAGGGAGGGCTACATCCTCCAGGAAAACATACTGAGCCATCATCCTAAGTGAAACATGTTTGTCATTCAAAACCTGAAGAAGGGAGAGAATAGGATAAGGCTTTTCTTCCAAAAGGCAGAGAAGTTGGTGCAGGGGCTCCCTCTGAATTCCAGCCTTGGTGTTTAGTGCAGTTGAACTAGCTGTTGGAGAGCTTAGATCAAAATGATTTTTTGCATGAGGGATTTGACCCTCCATGACAGCTCCAGCCTCCAAAAGTTTTACTCAGCCCTGGTGGGTATTTTCTCTAAGACATAAGCCAAAAATTAAAATTAATTAGTCAAAAAAATTATAAAACTTATTGTGGCTGTGGTTTGATTGTTGACTTAAACCAGTACCAAATGTCAGGGCTTGGCTTGCTGAATATTTAAGCATTTTGCGAAACACAGGCTGCAGAGGAAGAGATTGAGAAAATTGCTTTCCAGCGTTCCCTATAGCATGATTTCTTGAGTACACATGTGGACTATCTATACTTATATCTCTCTGGACAAAGAAATCTCACATGACCTTCCAAAATCCTTACTTTTACCATAGGGCATCTGGTGAATTTTCCACAAAGCTACAGACTTTTTAATAAACACTGAAACTTTACAGAGTTTGCATTCAAAAATGTGATGGAAAGGATGTGTAGTGGCCCAGAAACTCCATTTCTGAAGGATACATGAGAAAATTCAAGCATTATCAGTGATCTTTAAAAAGTTAGATTTTGAAAGGGCTCTGGCACAAAGTTTTTAAATGTTGTAACCAACAGAGAGGGAGACATTTTTTAAAAAATGGAGAAAACACATAGAAAATTTATTTCTTTACTACCTGTGAAAAGAATGGTAGTGGTCAGCCTTATGAAGCATTATGCCTGAACGACTGAGAGGATTGGTAGTAAGATACAGAACCTTTCAGTTACGGGACATGAATTCAAATAGGAGTGGGGTAGCAGTGACAGAAAGTCATTACCATGTCATGGCAGCTTGCTAACACTTAGAGATTCATTGTCGGCTTGAGACCAATTCCTAACACACAAGAGGTCACATTACAAAATCCACTACCAAAACTGGCAGAGGTGGTCAAACCCATTTCTACTCTTTGTAACACGCTGTTTACCTTTCCATACCCAAAGTTATCCGTTCAAAGTCGTGTCAAGACTCAAAGACAACATGGTGAAACATTCAAAGTCCACACTGTACAATCTGATGAAGAGATGACTTTAGTCTCCTGACCATTGATCCAACATTTCTCATGTATAATAATTGTAAATTTCCCTGTTTAAATTATATCAACTATGTAATACCCACCTTTTACAGCCTGCAGAGGCGGTGCCTAGCAGCTAGGACAGTGAGGGTTAAGATCTGCATAGGCAGAGCAGCTCATACAAGTTTTTGGTTTCTTTGCGAGAAAGGGGTTATAACTACGCTCAGCTGAAACAAATTACTCTGCCAGGAAACTTTAAGAGGATTGAATGCTATAGCATCCCCTTCTATCAACATGTGGGGTGATTTGGCACTGATGGAAAGCTGAGTTGTGAGGAGCCTTGAGTGAACTCAGAAGAGACTTTTGTTTTGCTGGGCTCAAAGTAGGTGAATTGTTTCATTTTTCCTGGACTTATCTGAGTAAGCTCAGAAATCCCTGAAAATTTGAAAAGAGCAAAAAAGGCAATTACACCAAGGGAAAAAATAATAAATAATCTGTTGCAGCTAGTAACTTCCACTGATGTGTTTTCTCAAATATATTCTAAATAGAAAGGCATGAAAAACGTCATGAAAGAGAAAAAGCTGAATTTTGGAGGCAAAATAACAGGAGATGTTCTCAGAAAAATTATTCTCTTGACTACTGGCTAGAAGAGGACACTAGAATAATGGACTGTGTAAATCTTCTAGTGCACAAAAGTGTTGCAAAGGAATTAGTACCTTAAAAGGGAACTTCTTAGTCTTATCTAAGTGTATGTGTTTATAAGTATGTATAAAAAAATATAGAGAGGTGTGTGTGCACATATAAAAATATACTTGAGTAGTTTTTATTCTTGGTTTAACAGATTTAGAGTTAGCATTAGGGAAAAATTAACTAAAGTGGTCAATATTTGGCAGAGATCCCTAGAGGGTTAGGCCAGTAACGGTGTCGCACTGACACAAGCTATTTTATGTTTTTCATCTTTGCCTGAAGGAATGTAAAAATAATGCTTGTCCGTCGGTGGTTGTGTTGGCAAGGAAAAAATTATCTTGGCCTATTTGGCCAGTGCTGAAGGTGTCACAATAGGCTATTTTCAAGTGAGGTGAAAATATCTGAAGCAAAACAAGTAATAAAGAGAAAGTTGGGAGGCTGGGGAGCTCTGATTACTTTTAAGGACAAGGAAGTAATTCTGTTAATATTTCAAAAGTGCTCTTGAAATAATATTTGCTATCAGTATTTTAACATATTATACTCCAGTGTTGTCTAATGGGATTAAAGATGTGGAAGAAAAAACAGTGTGTTTTTCAGTTACAAGTTGTGCCAAAGGGTGAAGGCAAACCAGTACAGCAGACTGGGGACTTTGTTTAGTTCTTTGCTGAAAAAAAAAGTCAAAACAAGGAGTTCCGAGTTTGCTGGGAATCATCCCTAGATGTTGATGTGCCCATTAGGGCGCTGAACAGCGTGAATGCCAGCAGTGGCTAAAACCTCTGTCAGTCAGAGTTTTACTTGAACGTGGGAGCAGCTGGATTTGATTCCCAAGTGAGTCCAGCTCGCTGATCTCAGCGCTGTGCCCAGTACCTGTCACAAAAAATGCACGGCTGTCCTTGTAAACTTCCACAGTGCTTTTCTAGTGTTAATGGGATTTATACTTGGAGCAGTTTGACCTGGTGGCTAATATATACTCAAGAGAAATTTAGGAATGGATTGGCAGATCAATGCTTTGTTTTCACTTGGCTGCTATTTAGCACAAGTATTGCAACTAAAAGAAAATCTGTAGGAGAAATTTATTACATAAATTTTTCAGCAAAATTTAAGGGATGAAACAGTAACACTGGACACAGACTGTACCTAATCCTACTACTAATAGGAAAATTCTCTCCTCCCCTCCACTGAAGCAAGGTGGCACATCAAAACATACCCCTTGGCTTCAAAAAGGTGCATTTGAATCTGCACCGAAATCCATGCTTCACAGCTCAATCCTAATTTTAGTCACAATGCTGAAACGTTTTATTAAAGAGTGTGTTGCTAGAATGCAGGGAGGTGTGATGATGTTGCCTTCCATGTGCTTCTGAGGTGTCTGAGGGAACAGAGCATATCCACAAAGCAAGGCCAGGTGGGGGAGATGGGTGATATTTAGCAGCTGCCTTTGGAATTGTTTCCCAGGGAGGATGTGTCAAACGCTCGTCCATCCTGCTGGGAATCAATGGATCCTGCAACTGAACTCTCTTTACAGCCAACCTTGGCGTAGTCAATAAATCTCACATTGTCTTTGTTTACCACCTTTATTATGGGTTCTTCATTCATTTTTTTATTGGGTGCGATGGCCAGGCCCTCACTTGAAGGCATTGCTCATCCTTTGCCCCTAACCTTCAATGTGAAGAGTGGCTAGAGATGGTGCTGCTTTTGAAGGTGGAGCCTTTTACACCCTGATGTTCATGTTGCTTCCAGTTAATGCCTCAAGTAGAAACTGCTGAAAACTCTTTATACTCTGTTGTATTTGTATCCATTTATTTAAAATGTTGAGTGTTTGGTATCGGTGTGCACTCATCCTAGTGCCTGTTTCTCCATTTCTCCATGATATAATAAAACACTGTCTCTTAACTTTGCACTGCTTTTTAGTCCAGTTCTCCCAAGAGAGGATTTTCTGAAAGAACAAAGAAAATGTAAAAAAAAAAAAAAAAGAAAAAAAACCTAAAAATTCATATTCACTGGAGTAACAAAGGTGAATATTTTTTTTTTCACTAAATGTTGGTACTAATCTAGGAGTGCATTTTCTTCCTCTGGTTAGCACAGGTGCTGGGTGAGCTATGCTGTTTTGCTGATCGTTTTGTAAGGATTTTGTCATGATGGTCATCCAAACCCCCATGCGTGCTGGAAGCATCACAGCTCCTTTTCCTCTGTCAGTGATAGAGATCTGGGAAGTAAGGCAAATTTTACCAGCTCCCACCAGTAAAGATATGGACAGAGAAATAACAGGGCTGAGAAATCACATATTAACATTGTGAATAACAATGGTTCACTGTCCAAGTTGACACCAGAAAAATAAGCTATTCTGAACTTGTCCCTACCTCTTCCTTGAAAACTATGTGCAGTTCTTGTCTTGTTTTCTTGTAAGTAGTATAATTCAGAGAGAAGATTCAGAGAAGGGCAAAAGGTATCATCAAATTTAAAGAGTAGAATCTGTATGAACAGAGTAGGATTTGTAGGGCTAGAAAAGATGTAAGGTAAATAAGTATGAAAACACAAGTAGCAGGAGGAGGGTGGCTAGAGATCACGCACCAGCTGCTTTTTGAATACAAGGAGCTGGCTGGAGGCATCACATGAAGCAAGGAACAGCAGCCAGAACAGTCAAAAGGACACTGACCAAGGAACTGCCAAACGGTGCTGTGAATGCCAAAAATGTGCATGGATTTAAGGGGATAAAATAAAGCCCATGGAAGTGCAACCCACTAAGGATCACTTACTGCAAAGAAATTACAGTTCCGGTACTTCTTGAATCATTTGCAAGTGGTTGGAATATGGAAGAGCATTCAAGCATATTATCATGTGTATTTAGCCTTCTCTCTTTCCCTGTATGTTTGTTTGCTTCAGGTTCAATTTTGGAGACTGAATACTCGGGTAGGTGAAGATTTTGTCTGACCTATTACTGGTAATCTTTTGTTCATTTCTAAGCCTTGAGCTGGTCAGCTCATCCTACATACATGTTTGTGTGCAGGTGCTTGCACTGACAAAAGAATCATTGAAAAATTAGATCCTGACTAAATAAGTGATGTAAGTAATTGATTTTTAGGAGCGAAGACCTTGGAACGTTTTCTCTTCGGGAAGTAAGTCAGAATTGCAGGAGCAAAGATCAGATTGTCTTTTTTTTTTTTTTTCCTTTGAGTTACATTTGGCTTCACATAAAATAGAACGAAAAAAGGGGCTGTCTACATCAGGCCCCAGAAAATGCAAAGTATCTGAGTGACAGAGCAAAAGTATATTCTTCCTGCAATCATTTGTACCATCTTATGAATAATTATCCAGCTAAGCATTTATTCTCTGCTTATCACCATGGTATCTTAAAGACTTGAAATTCTGAAGTAATACAACAAAGTAATAAATGAATTCTATGTTAATTAGATACAGTTTTCTTAGGACTAAAGAAGATTTTAGGAAAGACTTTTTTACTTACCTCCGTCTCATTCTTCCAAATCTAGCCCTGCATCATTTCATATTCACATACAGTGGTGTTTTAAAAATAGAATTAGCTCCTAAACAGCAATTTAGATACTTTTCAAGTTGTAAATGTACAGGTTGAATCCTTAAGGCAACACAGCTTATTTTTAAATTCCACTTAAACTTATTACCAGTAGCAATTTAAATTATCTGTTGTTGAATGTAATGTTGAAATGAATGACTAATTAGTGTCAACTTGCCAGCATTTAGTCACCAAGCAGCTGGGAAGCTCTAGGGAACAGCTTTATAACAATTTACAACACCCTCCTTAGACAAGGACACCATTTTGCAATTGTCAGATATAATTTGACATCGCTATAATATTGCTTTATGCATAGCACCTCTTTTTCTACTCTCAAAATGGATAGTTTCTGTTCTAACTGGTCTTGAAGTTAAAGTGACTATGCTCCCTTGCAGCATATCTGCTTAGTCCTAGGGTGAGCCTTATTGCGAAGGGAATTATTTGAGATCCATTAATTTGCACGTCTGAGATAGCACAAAGGCAGGTCTTAATCAGTCACTCCTCCTTTCTGGAGCGTGTGGCAGTCCAGCTGATGAATTTTATTGTTGATTTACAGTCCTCCATCCACTGTACTAATAATAAAACCCCACCAACTACATGGTAGATTGGTCACCACCTAAGCATCTCCGTTAGAAGCCTCAATTCTGAGGTACTCCGTAACGGGCCATCATGTCACATCATTAAAAACAAAAGCCAAAAAGGGGCTTGGAAGTGCAAGCCACTTGCCTGCCTTGGTGTGCAGAGACCCTCAGCAGCGATTGTCATGGTCTCAGTGTCACCTTTCGGCAGGAGAGGGCTCGGGCTCAGGGTGAGGGCACCGGCACTTGCCGCAGAAGCGTGCTACCATGTGGAAGGTTGTGTGAAGGTCCCTTTGTCCGGAAACCCTAAAAAGGGCCCATTTTCACCTATGAGTGTGGATGATGGTCAGTGCGTTGTGAGAACTGCCATGATTTAGGTGATTTAGGAAAGGTAGCTTGCAACTTTTGCACCAGGAATAGTTTTTCTGCTACGTTTCTTTTCTTAGTCATAAAAAGTGTCCGATCCATTCAGAAATATTCTTTTTCCTAAAAACAAACATGGTCATCATTTTTGTCTCTGAAATCTGGGGGAAAAAAAAAACCCTAACAAAACAAGATCTCAGTAGTATGTCTGTGTAACTGCAAAACATACAGCTGGTAGGAGTCAGCTACCAGTCGTAGCTCTGGTAGTTTAAATAGCCCCCATACAACATGGAGGGGACATCACACTTCTGTGATGCCTTGCAGCAGCTCAGGAACAGTTAGGATATTAGCTTTTCCTATGGAGCGAGGGAGGGATGACAAAAAAAAATATTTTTTTTACCTTTTTGGATTTCGTACTTTGTGGTAAACGAGAACAGAAGGAATTTGGTTATCTGGATCTCTGTCTTGACTGCAGGCAGCTGGGAGTGTTTCCTTGGGCAAGTCTTTTAATTTTTCCATGGAAAAGTTCCTTTAGTTTGACCTCAAAGTACTAAAGCCCACCTTTACAAATCTATTTAAGCTTCTTGGATGAAAGCCTCAGTGCACACGCACAAAAAAATAAAACATAAAAAAATCCCTGAATTTTACTAAGAATTTTCTATTTCAGAAATGTCAGACTCAGTCAGGTGCAGGGGCAGTAGTTTGACTCTCTTGCACTGCTGGCTGGAAAGCCCAGGGAGCCCTGCCACTCTTGAGAAGCAGATGTGGTTTTCATCATTCATGAACAATCATTGTAGCCAGCTCGTGGAGGAACATTTGTGGACCCCAGGGGGGACCACGTCCATCACTGCTGAGCAGAAGAGAGGGCTACTGCAACAGAGGGCCCTTTGCAGCACTAAAAGCAGCTGGGAAGATTATTTGCAATTCGATGCAGAATCTCCCTAGGCTGGAATAAATTTTGGAATAATCTATGTAATGTTCCACATCTCACACTAACAGCAATATTTTGTATTATTAGAAATTACTTTTCCAAAGTCATTAAGCTATTTTAAGACCTAGGTAAGGCTGCAGATTCATCATGATTACTGTTAGTGTCAGAGAGGCGAGGAACTGCTTTTCTTGCCTTCTCCCCCTCTGCCGGCACGTAAGTGTGTGCCTGACTGGGTGGCTGGCTGCCTAAACACATGGGCCAATAAGCAACCATATAATCTTCTCTGAGAGTCTCAGCAGAGCAGCCTCTGGAGCCTGTGGCTCCTGGAGAGCAGAAATTGGCCACCAGCCCAGATGGGAAGCAAGAGTGCAGGTGCATCATCATCCCACCCAGGCGGGTAATGCATCGACCCTGCCCGGACCAAGGAAGCAGCTGGAGGATGGGACCTTGTCCTGGAAAGGCAGGACACCATTCTGTTCACCAGCTCCAGTGCAAGAAGCTTGAACTTTGCCTGGATGACATGCTAAATCCACTGGGAAATGTGATTTGTCTCCCACATGTGAAAAAAAAAAAGTGCAGTGTTGGCTTCTACGATTGTTTTGTTTCCATGGATTTCATATGGTTTTCATTGTTCTTTGGTCATAAATTCCCTTGAATTTAAAATAAATATTACCAAGGCAATTTTAATGACTTCTTGTTTATTTTACAACTACATAATTTTCTGACATGTTTTACAAGTTTGAAAACAAAAAATGGTACTAGCTCTCCTTTGCAGCAAACAAGATGGGAGCAGACAACAGACCTCAATCAATGTAATATTTTTTTTAAAGAATGTAAATGAATTCGAAGGAGGTGGGACAGGGCACATGTATTTGTAACACGTATTTTAAAATGTTTTTGCATTTGCATTTATTTTAATGGCGTTTATGCCCTCTAGTGACAGTAAACGTTATTGCATCTAGGTTTTTTGAATACTGATCTTTTCTTTTCGCTATTTTTGCCAGCATCAGCCTAAACTGTTTGATCTTTGTAAAAATGCACATCCTGGACTTATTCCTATTACTTATGTCCTATAGTATCAGAGTTTTGCTGTAAAGGTTACCTAAAGGGGGGTCATGTTTCTATTCGAAGTAAGCTACTCCAAATATGCATTTTTAATGTGTTAAACACAAAGAAAGATATTGCTAAATCACAATTTCTGTGATACATTTATTCTTTGCCTGAAAAAAGTTACTTCTGTGTTTCAGCAAACAAACAGAAGTTAAATAAGCAGCATTGTCCCTCTTATTTGTTAAGATTATTAAAGACTTTCTTTACCCACATCAAGGAAAAATGGTCAAAAAGTATGACTCGTTTTAATTATAATTCAGACCTTTGACTTATGAAATATTCCATCTTAGAGACATCAGACACCAGTCTGTATTAGATTCAGGAATAAGATAAATAGCCAATGATGCCACAAATACAACCTCTGTTGTCTGAGATTTCTTGAATTATGGGCATGCAACATCAGATACATTAGACTCATCATTTAAAAAAGCAGTATTGCTTTGGCAGGTGGATGTCCAGAGGTAAGCTCTGACATGGCAGTGTTTAGGTTACAGATTGGACATTTGTAAACCCAAACACATTCATGTTTCTCAAGTTCCTGCAATGGCTCAGCTTTTTGTGCATGTTTCAAGCTGCATTTCATGCACCCAGATCTGTCATGCAAAGCTGTAAGAAATCACGCCCATGTTACTCGGATCAGTGCTCTGAAAGATACAGTATTTGCAAAATAAAGGAATCCACTGGATGGCTGGCTTCCCTTGCAGTAAGGAGTTAAATAAATACGCAAAAGTGGTCTGTCACCTGTTGAATACAAACAACTGAGGCAAACGCACATGCCTTTAAATCCATCCACCCTGCACAAGGTCACTTAGCGAACAGATGCGCACAGACTGCAAGCAATAGCACATGCCTGACCTGACTGGACTACATCTAGTGAAACCTAGGCGTTAGTTTGGTCATGTAGTTCCTGATTTGGGATTTGATAAAACTTGATTGACACATCTAGTTTGTCATAGCCTTTTCCCTTCCCTTTTTGGCTAATGAAGTAGAATGCACCTGACTGATAACAGGGATCAGTATGACATCTCTTTTTCTTCACTCATCCAGAGCACACAATATTGGGATGACACTTTTGACGTTACAAAATTAGATTGTCGGTACAAATCATAAATATCCAAAGACTGACTTGAACTTTGGCCACAATGATAGGAACAGACTATATACACAGCTATGAAAAGACTGCAAGCGGGAAAGAAGCGTGTGAAGGAGAATATGTTTGCAGTTACAGTCTGAAGAGCAGAGACAAGCAGGGTAGCACTAGATAAAACCTTGAAATAGTTCCCTTTTCAAAAGTGACTCTGTGAAAATTGCTTAATAAGATTCCATATTTGTTGTGTCTCCGTGACTGAAGGGATCAGATTTTCTGCAGAATTTAGAATTTGTTTTAGAGATCAAGTATAATTTTTCCACTTTGAAATACAAACACCACGAGGCTACCCTGGCATCTGAAAATGGAGTTATATGTCCTTTATTAGTTCAGACTTTCCAATGGATAGAGCAATTGCAGGTGGGGTAAAAGGAAGAAATTTTCCCTTCATTTTACATCATCCACTTCCATTGGCAATATTCAGTGGTATACGAGGTATAACTAAAGGTAACATTTAATCCAGCAGGAAGGACTTCATTAACAATTCTGGTCATGACTACACTAGACTAATATCGGTGTCACTGTCCCAAAGGAGAGCAAGGCTAACCAGGGCAAATGTAGTAAAAACTCTGTTTTGTCACAAAAGTGAGCAAATATATTTTTTTCACTCTGTGCAGGAAGGCTAATTTCTTGGAAGTCATTTTTTTCTGACCATAACTTTATTTAAACATCTCTGACACAGTGTTTATCAACAGGAGAAAAACTAATTATGTAAGAATTATTAATGATGTGAAAGATATTATTAGCACTAAACAATGGACAAACAACATTACATTTGGAAAATGTCACCGTACTACAACTTATCCAAGCTGAAATAGAAAAATAATCAAAAGCAAGTTATTTAAAAATAAGCAGCAAATCCATCTACCTGTCATTTTGCCCAGAAGGTAAGAAAAACATTGCAAAATACCTTCATGTATCAAACAATCTTATTTTTTTTATTTCACTCCATAATAGTTAAATACTGTGAAAAGGCACTTCCTTATGTCAGTAGCTAGGTCCACACATAAATGCTGAAATGTTAGGGATGGATCAGATAATAGTTCCTCTCACCACTCCTAAAGCATTGGTCTGCACTTGATTCACGTAATTATAGTGTCACATTATCAACAGGATGAACTACATCCCTAAGCAACTTCAAACTAAATTAATTAGAGCCAGAAATGCCTTCTGTCCACAGCAGCCGTCGGTAACAATGTGAGCTTATGAAGGTTCAGCAATTTAGCATTTCAAGTGACAGGCATCTAAATATAGGCTTCTAGTTAAAGAGACCCTAACTAGTGGTACTGGGCATGTGTAAATTTTGCATTCCAAGATCTGGCTGTGTCAGGTGCCTGTTGCCTTTTGAGTAGCTTTCTGTTGATACACTTTGATTCAGTTTAAGATAATATTTGGATCGTATCTAAAAGGATGAAGTAAAATGGCAAAAAATACTGTAAACTAGCAACGGTTATCAGTGATTTGATCTTAGCCCTTGTCCCCTAAGCTTCCCACCCTGGCCCCATGCCCACTGCTCCAGCTGAAAAAAAAAGCTGGGGTTAGTTAGGTGTCAGGGATCCCGTTTGCCAAAAGGACCTTGGAAGGTCATTTATCCAATTCCCTGCCCAAAGGAAAGAAAAGCTGGGCATGCATCACTCCTGACAGTTGATAGGCAGCTCTGGCTTTAGGAAGATAAGCACCAAAAATGCCTATGATGTTGTGAGGTGCAAATGTTGGTATGAACTCTCTTTCTAGTATTTTTCTAATTTTATACATCTTGTCATTAAAACCAGCTATATTAATGATTTAAAAGATGGCTTGTATTACATTATGTCTTTTTATCCAGTCCTGGATGTCACAAAATTAGAAACTAAAAGCACTCAAATTATGAGCAGGTGGGGGGTGGGGGGGTGTTATGGATAGAAGTATTAATGCGTTTTTTCCTGTGAATATTTTATATTTGGACATGGTTTGTAAAGCAACTAAACATTTATTTTACACAACATAATATTTGTCAATAGTCTAAGACTTGGTCATCTGTATTATATCTGCTTGGATGACAATTTATTTGAATATTTATGTTAAACACCTTCCTCTTATCTTACAAAATGCAAACCATTAATCTTCACCAAGTTGATACATAATCTCCTTTTGACATAAGTGGAGCACTCATTGCTAGAAGGTGTTCTCTAATCCCGTATATATTCTCCATCATCTGATATCCTCACTCCTTTACGCCCTCCTTCTCATGATAGTTGCACAATTTGGACCATGTGACTTGAAGACTCTCCTCCATCTTCTCTATTATTTTTCAAATTCCTGATGAACAGACAGGTTTTGTTTTCCAGACAGCATTTCCCAAACCCTGCCCCTCTTGCAATTTTATTTCCTACCTTTTCTTGTGTTAACAGTTTATAAATTCTTTGCAATAGGGAATGTGTTTTCTCTCTGCTCACAAGCATACTAAACTCACATGCTACAATGTTTATTAAATCAATGTTTATTAATAACAACTAAAAATCTAGTAAAGTTAAAAACAGAATGGTACTTGAAGATAATTTATCTTTTTATTAAAATCTGTAGTATGTAATTCTGTACTTGTCCTATAGAATAAGGCAGTCTACAGGGTGCAAAGGGCTGATATCTCTTGATAACCTGTCACTGGAATGCCTTTACATGTTTCAGTAGCTCTATGTTCTTACTTGCTGGGCAAAGCAATACCCAGCATCATAAAGAAAGGTGGTAGCCCTAATAATTTTGAGCACTGACAGGATTTGCGGTTAGAATTTGTTTTGTTGCTTGCCTGTGTCTTGAGTTTTTTGGGTTTGCTTTCAGCTAAACCATAGAAGGGACCTCTGGAGGTCAGCTAGTCCAGCCTCCCACTCAAAGAAGGCCTATCAAAAACAATAGTTTAGGTCAGTCATGCTTTTGTCTAGCTAAGTGTTGAAAACCTCCAAGGACAGAAAGCCCACAATCTCCTGGGCAACCTGTTCCAAAAATGTGCTGCCCTCCTAAATGAAAGTACTTTATCAACTTAAGTGAGAGAGCAGATTATTCAGCTTGGCATCTAACTTACCAGGTGTTCCCCCTAGGATCTTGCTGATGGAAAGTGATGAGTTCTTCCAACAAGCAGAGTGAGGACTTAACTTCAACAATAATTTATTTTTTTTTACCTTACGAAGGTCACTATCTCTCCATTGCAATAGAGGCAGCTTGGGAAGACTATAGCAGGCAAAACATAGATGCCCACAGTTTGGTGGACAGAATAACCAACATTAGCCTCAAAGTAAGATTATGTGTGCACAACAATGGGCATGCTGTGTGTGTATGCATATGTGTATAAAGTATCATTTATATGCAATGAGTACGATTTGGAAGAGAAGTAAAATCTATTCTGCAATTAACTCATCTTGAAATTCAATACTTCGAAGAGATTTTGTCTTTACTAAGCCTTTTGTTTTCTTTAACCCAGATACGGTGACATGGTGCCGAAGACAATAGCTGGCAAGATTTTTGGTTCAATATGCTCCCTGAGTGGGGTCTTGGTCATCGCTCTGCCAGTTCCTGTAATTGTCTCCAACTTCAGCCGTATCTACCACCAGAATCAGCGAGCAGACAAGCGCAGGGCACAAAAGGTGAGCGCCTAATTTTTCCCCCTTTTCTTGTTGAGCAATATATAAAATATGACTTTGCATATGGTGTGCAAAAGAACTGCTATATATATGTGCTACATGCCTAGCCCATGTCCTAGGTGCAAATAATGTGTTATTATTAGTGGGGGGGGAAACAAAAACAAAACACAAAAAAACTGTCAATTTATTTTTTCTGACAACATTTACAGATCTATTATTGTGGTAATTCATCCTACTTGTTAGGCTAGATCTAGTATTTTCAGGGAATAGTTGCAGTCTCACCCACTGAAGATTTTTCTGTGTTTTTCAGGCAGACTTTCTTTCCACCAGAGTCTTCTGAGAAAAACAAAACAACCAACCAAAAAAAACCTAATAATGATTTCTAATGTCTATCCTAACAGCCTGCTTCACTAATCCATGTGTTTAATTCCCAGGTTCAGTCTCTGGGGAATCTGATTATTGGGGAACTTTTCTCCTCAGCTCTAGCTTGCTTAAAAGGCTTCAGAAAAAGAGCTTAATCAGGAAAAGCTGAAAGCAAAAGTCGTTTTTTCCAGCTTCCTTGATTTGCTGAATCTCTCACTAAAATACCAACCATCTCTACAAGAAGACTGTTTCCCTCACTGACCCATACGGCAAGGTCAGCAGGCAGGAAGAACTATTTACCAGGAGAGATACAGCCAAGCCTCGGTAGTCACCTTCATTTCCACATCACTGCCAAAATACTAGTCCTGACCCACTTCACCCAACCTTATAATGCTAAGCAGCTCAGATAACCCCCGTTGGCACCTGAAGCCCTGATAAGGGAGCCAAGTTGTGTTACTGTCATGGTTTAACCCCAGCCTCCAGCTAGAACCATGCAGCTGCTCCCTCACTCCCCCTGGTTTAGGTGGAAGAGTAAAAGTGAGAAAAAAGTCCTGAGTCGAGATAAAGACAGTTTAAGAGGTGAAGCAAAAGCCAGACATGCAAAAGCAAAACAAGGAATTCATTCACTGCTTTCCATCGGCAGGGAGGTGTTCAGCCATCCCCAGGAAAGCAGGGGTCTATCACACTTGGGAAGAGAAACATCATCACTCCAAACAGCCCCCCATTCCTTCTTCTTCCCCAGCTTTATATGCTGAGCATGACACCACATGGCATGGACTATGCCTTTGGTCAGCTGGGGTCAGCTGTCCCGGATGTGTCTCCTCCCAGCGTCTTGTGCCCCTCCAGCCTAATCGCTGGTGGAGCGGTGTGAGGTGCAGAAAAAGCCTTGACTGCTCAGCAACAATCAATACATCAGTGCGCTATCACACTATTCCCATCCCAAATACAAAATATAGTATGACACCAGCTGCTAGCAAAAAAAAAAAAAATTAACTCCATCCCAGATGAAACCATGACAATTATCTTCTGCCAGTGGTAGTCAGGAGGCTCTGGATGCAACACAGACCTTGCCAAAGCCGAGGTTGTCACCACTTGGGCTTTTTCTGGCCTCTCTTCAGAAGTCCTGAGTCTCCAGTGGTACAGGGAGAGCAGGATCACTGCTCGCAGAGGCGTGCAGACAGGCCATGGATGGGGACTATGTATATGGAACACAAGCTGCCCCAGGCTGCATCTGCTTCATATAGACAACAGCACCAGGTTTAGAGATATAAAATGTTTGTGTATTTCTTTCTGGCCTTTGGCCAGAAAAGTTCCCATTTTCACTGATCTCTTCATGGAAATTAAGTAAACGTATACAGTGATACCATTCTCAGAAAGTCTTAAAATCAGGAGAAACAGAGATACATGGCCAAGAAAGTCAATCATAGGCCCATGCTGAGATATTGTACACTTTTATAACCGCATCTCGCAAGAACACTGTCAAATGAGAAAAATAGCCATAAAAGAAATTGGGCATATCAGTCAAAAAAATGTCACACCTTTCTAGAAACCTTATTTCAAATATATGCTGCTTCAGTGATCCAAATACCACTAATTCCACCCACCCTTTTTCATGCTGTTTTGTCCAATGTACTGGTTCCAGCTGTGCATTCCCCACTCACGCAGCTGGAACATGCAGAGAACACGTCGCTTCTATACTACTTTGTTTTTTTCAAGAACTTTTCCGCTTCCGTTTGCATAAAGGCATCACAGAGAGAAAGAACAGCATATATCAGCCAGAACGCAGTGCTTCATTACTGTGCCTCCAAGCATTGCGCCAGTCACGGATAACAGATCTGCTTGATCCCAGCAATCAATGTGCCTGTTCTGAGCTTTCATAATAACTGCAGACCTTACTTCAGATAGAAAATGTCTCCTACTGCATGTCATGAAACAAAATTTTCTATGCCTACTTTACACTTGCCAGCAAAAAAAGAGATGGACACTAGAAAATACCTTGCAAAAAATTAGATTGGCAGACTGGCTGATATCCCCCATAATCTCTTCCTGAATAGAAACTGCTTGAGTGAATAACTGACTTTTTCTCCTCACAAAACAGCGAGCTCATTGTATGTTTTGAACAGGAATACGAAATGATGAATGGCAGTCCTGCCAAGCATTTTTCCTCTGCTCTGCAGAACAATGCCAACAGTAAGGATGAGAGATTTCCTCTGATCATGTTTATGCCCTTCTTGCTTTGGGGAAAATGGCTTTGAGGTCTGATTAACTTAGCACGGGATGTGTGTTTCATTGATATCTCCTATTGCAAAGCTAATCTCTGACAATCTAAAATGACTGAGATGTTGAACTGAATATTGCTTTAATGAACTGAAAAAAATCAACAAAAACACTTCTTCGGTACTGTATAGTCCATATTTAGCAATATTTAACTATGAAGTATAGCCTTGCATTTCACAGGAAGGTTCTACTGTGTTGTATAAGAATATTCAAACAAAAAGGTTACTTTATTGAAGTTTGAAATTCCATCTTCAGTTCATACAATAGAAGCTTTACACAGTTTTCTAAAACGAATGTTTCCCTAGGCACCAATATTATTTCTATTCTCTAAGGCTGAAGAACATAAGCTTGAATGAAGATACTGTTCCACAGAGCACAGCATGAACCCCCGCAGGTGGTGGTACCTCCTGCTGGCTACAACAGCTTCCATCTGATTGAGAGCATTGTATATTTGAATTGTGCAACTTACTTTATCAATATCTCATACAGAAGTTCAATCAAGGTAGTCTTCAGAAATGGCAAAATGTTTGGGTTGTAAGGAAACTCAAGAGAAAGTTCTCCAGTGAAGAGCTGAAATCTAGTCCCAGGAGCACTGACAATTTTCAGCAGAAAAATTTTCTCACTTATAATAGTCTTGTTCAAGAGCCGTGTGACTATCAGTATACGAATTTACTGAGTTCTGCACAGTCATTTAAGATTAAACAATTCCATTTTTTTCTTTTTGGAAAAAAGATGCTGCACATTAATGTTCATGACAAGATGGAAGAGAGAAATTTATTTATATACCATCTCATTTTGAATGGATTTTAAAGGAAGCTCCTGCTTCAAACCATGGAAATACATTTTTTTTTAAGAGAGACCTCAATATATATAAAAAAAATAGATTAAAATAAACAACAAAGTAAAATAAACATTTTATTCTATAGGAAAATAAGGGCTTGACCGAGCCTGATGATAAATAAATAAATAATTCACAATAGATACTGGAATTCAGAGCAGAACTAATTATGCCCTGCAGTCTTCCTATGCCTTTTCCTCAAGCAGATTTATCACAACTGAGACAGTTTTGAAGAATCCTATTTGTGGAGCTTTTCTCAGCTAGAGACAACTTCAAGAGGCCAAGTTATTTTGGTTGCCCATCAGTGCCTTCAGGTGTCAAAGTTATGACAGACGTGTTGTGACTGGTCCATGTATAAAGGAAAGAAAAGGAGGGGAAAGGAAAAAAGAAAGGAACGGACAAGAAAGAAAAAAGAAAGGTTTAAGTAAGCTTGGATACAATTTCCTATTCCATATTTGATAGGTATCAAAGGCTAAGGTGTGGCTAGATCCTCACAGTGTCAGATTCACTGGGATGACTACCAGCACAGGGAAGGGAAAGGAGGAGGCACAGCTACCCTACTGGAACAGGTGTCTACTTCATCCCAACTTACTTCAGCAACTCTTATGATGACAATGCCCTTCTCACCCCAAACAAAGCATTCCTTGCTAGATGCCTTCCCTGTTTTACATACATCTATTTTTCTGCATCTTTTGCAGGTAAGAGCCTTGTATCCTCTTAGCCAGCAAGTCCTAAGTGCAGGTCCATCTACCCATTACTGTTCATTACTTGATAACTGGAGGAGCCTTAATTTCAGTTGCTTTCTCCCAGGAGTGACTTTGCATGGTGCCTCAACAGAACACTCAAGCAACTATTAGCTCCAAAATCTGACTTAATACATAAAATCCAACCTGAATATTCTATGTGAGTATGGTCTTCTGCCTTTACATAGCAAAATATATCCTGAAGATTGGCTTGGCTTTATTATTTATTGATTGTAGATGATATATTTATCTGTCAAGATACAAATAATTAGTTACTAGATAAATATAAACAGCTCTAGGATAAATTGCAACAACTATTTCACAGCACCTGGCAATCTAGAGCAGTAGGGAACCCTCCTAGTCATTATGACTTCCTTAAATGAAATAGGCTCAGTGGGGTTGCAGAAGCATAAATAACAAAATAGTTTACCCAACATTTTTGAATTTAGCACAAAAGCACATAAGACTTGTGTTTACTGAACAATAATTTGAATAGATTGTGAAAGCAAAGCACGACAACAAATATATGAACCTTATTTAATTCCATATCCATTAATGTACAAAGTAAACAGTATTTTCTTCTCTACTGCATGCTGACATCCTATAAATTATTGTCAGCTAATCTGAAGTCAATTATTTGCAATTACTGAAAATTAGAAAATCAGAGCATGAAATGTGGGCTTGATTTTTCACTTGAAAGGAAACATATAGGATGGATTTATGAAAGGCCAAACAAAAAAAATGATATAAACAACAGTGTGAATGATTTTGGACGATGTTGGCTATTTCTCTAGGAGTCACAGTGTCGTGGTTTAAACGCAGTAGGCATCTAAGCACCACCCAGCTGCTCACTCACCCTCCTGCAGTGGGATGGGGGGGAGAATCAGAAGGATAAAGGTGCAAAACCCAATGGATTGAGATAAAGACAGTTTAATTATTTTTATTTAAAGAGGGGAAGGGGTAGGGCAGGAACACGACCTGGACAAAACAAAGAGGAGCAGGGAATCAAAACAAGCGATGCAAAAGAAAACAATTGCTCACCACTGACTGACTGACATGCAGCCAGTCCCTGAGCAGCGGCAGCCCCCAACAACGTCCCCCATCCCCCCCATTTTATTGCTGAGCACGATGTTGTATTGTCTGGGATATCCCTCTGGTCAGCTGGGATCAGCTGTCCCAGCTCTGTCCCCTCCCAAATTCTTCTGTACCCCCAGCCTGCTCGATGGTGGGAGAGTCTGAGGAGCATGAAAGACCTTGACTCTGTGTAAGCACCGCTCAGCAGTAAGTACAACATCCCCACGTTATCAACACTGGTTTTATCACAAATCCAAAGCACAGCCCCGTAACAGCCACTATGAAGAAATTTAACTCTATCCCAGCCAAAAAAAGTACACACAGAATGACTGTGAAGGAATTCTTGTGTTATAGATGTACAAGATCATTACAAAATAATAAATACAAGGAAAGTAATTAGTAATTTTTGAGCTTTGATAGTGAGATAGTTACATGGTCTGAAGAGCAGCAGACGAAAAACAATAGGAGCTATCTAAGTATTAAATTACCTAGGCTACCTGGGCTTCTTTCTTAGCAAATTGAAGAGAGACTCTTGCCAAAAACGATTCCCAGTATCGCAGTAAGCCCTGCCCGAAAGTGTTCCTGATAAAATCTCTCTCTTAACACAGCTGGACAGCTGAGAGCATTTTGAATGTTAAAAGCTGGATGTTGTAAATACCCCACAGTGCTACATTTAGCAGCATTTAAAACATTGTGAAAATAAATGTTTATATTTCTAAACCTGACAGAGCCAGCTGTTATTGAACAACAGTGAATTCATCTTCTAAGTTTCAAAATTTGAAGCTAGAATTAAAAAGTGATGCATTCAAAAGAGAAGTTCAGTGCAAATGGAAGGGACTTAGTAAGAATTAGAGCTGATCATCAATTTCTTCAGGAAGTTTCAGATGAGATTATTATGATGGAATTTCATCAGAATAAGTTAAAGAACTATATTTCAGCTACATTGGCTTTGTCCTAGACAACGTTAAAATTACCAAAATCAAAGTTTCGCATGCAGCGGCCAGCAGGGAAAAACCTCACAGCAAAGAAGATAATCTGCTTCAGAACTTAATCCTTTCTCTTTTTTTGCTAGATATTCCATGAAAAAGGAGAGTTAGGAAGGACTTTGCAGTGGTTGAAAGGGGTAGTTATCACTCCTTTTCTGTTGTACATGGCAGAAAATGCAGTTTGCAGACTAAAGGAAAATACAGTTCTTCTGTAATCACAGTTTTCCTGATGTCATCACATCATTTTGGTGTCCTTCATGGGCAATCCAATCCCCAGTGTACAGCCCTTAAAATCCTGTGGCTGACATGAGCTTTTAATGATTCCTTGGTAGGAAATGTGAGGAGTCACTAGACTACTCATGCTACAGGCTCTGATATAAATCAGGCAGAAGCACTGAAAGAAATCTTATCACTTTAATAGATTTGTAAACACCTCCAATTTTAGAAGTATTTTCTATAAGGTGATGGAAGCCACAATATCTAGTTCCTCTCTCAGATGTATTGTCTTCTCTTTGGTAAATGATGTAAATTCAGGCCATCTGAATGAGTGTCAGCTAGAAAGATGTACGCTATTACTTTCCACATCAGAAAAGCTTTCTAAGATGCAATAAATTCATATCTGCAAAGCAATTTGAAATCTTCACATGGAAAGCACAACCGTCGTATTATAGGTGTTGTAGCACATTGATTTACTGGGACAGTCTGATGAACTGTTATGTTTTTTATATTTCCTTATTAAATGGTGCTGCACCATAATTATTATTTCAATCACTGAAAGAGAAAATGAATTTGCATGCTAAAAGAAAAAGCATAACTAATGTATGTAAAGTGTTTGTTCATTAAACGTAATTAATTTCCCTGTATAAAGAGCACGCTGAAAAGTACCACAGCTAAAAAATTGGTGACTGAAATCACTTATTTATGGGACTCCACATTACACTCTGCAAAGGTATCTCTAAAGTGTCTCGAGCTCCTGAGGCTAAACAGTAGTGCTAAGAGAGACTTTTAATATACTTATGAACATAACCCAGTGCACATGTCCCAACCCATGACTGTTCTGCGACGCTCTTCCTCCAGCCTTCAGCCAGTCGTGCTGGTGTTGCATCTGAAGAGCTCCACCTTGAAAATAACCTATTTATTTTCTACCTGCACAAGGGGATTTTTAATTGCCGTCCCTGAGGACTCAGCCCCAACCACATCGTTGGCCCTGGGTGTGCCATCAAGGAGCCCATGTTAGCCAGGAGAGTGGAGCTGTTAAGCGTTACCCGACTGGGACCACAGGCCAGCCTGGCATGTTACCCTCCCAGGTGGCTCACTGCAGCACGCCAGGCTGCCCGGGGCTGGTCAGCCGTGGTGAAAGAGCCCTTCATGGACATTTACTCCCAGTCCAGCCTCTGGGGGCCCAGGGTGATGGAGCCTGGGGCTGCAGGTGTCCTTTCAGTGCTAACAGGAGGAAGGGGACGGTAGGAATTCACCCGTGCAGAAGCACTGTGATGGTGATCCGGGCAGTTCACTCCTTACCACCAGAATAAGGTGTGCTAACTGCATAGCTGGAAAGCTGTGCGAACTAAGAAAGGTGACAAAGCAATGTGTTATTATAAAATGGCCAGTATATCACAAAATCACGCAACAGCAGCTCATGTGGGCTTTCTGACTCAGTGACGCACACATGCACAGCACTATCTTTTTTTCCTTCTGAACAATTAAAAGATAATAAATCCAGGACATATAACATAAGCCAGATTCTAGCTGTGTTTGCTGTTAGCTGTCATGAATGTCTTGGCTCGCTGTTGAGAAGATCTGTGAGTTTGAGGCTGTAAGTGCAAAGAAGTGTGGTGTTGAGTCATTCCTCATAGTCAGTTAATTATTAATCATGCCAGAGAGATCTGGCAGCTGCAGTGACCAGGATGCCTCCTGCTAAAAGTGTTCAGGGATTCTCAATCATTTCATGTTGACATTTAATGCCACAGAAACTGGGGGGATGGGGGGAAATGCTCCCTCTATTTTCTGAAAATGTCCACTGAGTAATTATCAGATATGAAAATCCCTATTAATATATCAAAGTCAGTTTTACAAGTTCTTCACTGCATCTCCTTCTGTGCTTCAGCAGGCATTCAACTCCAGATGCTGCTCAGCATTGGCCTTCAGGATCAGAACCCAATGCATGAAGATAAACCCAGGCTCCCTCTTACACATGAAACTAGCCACAAAAATCACAGAACCAAGATGCCATCCTAGAAATCCCATAAAAACTTCTGTTTTCCATGTTATTGGTTGAGAGGGTCTTTTCTTCACGCTTTCCCCCAGTGTTGGCTTTTAACTGTTGTACAAAAGTCAGTGGATGCAAAGTGTCCTTCACTCATGAGCCACCTTCTACTCTGGAATTAAAGTTACTTTCACAAGCAATGAAGCTCACCTGAGAAATCTCAAATCTTTCCCAACAATTTGATGCCTGCAGTCTCTGAAAAATCAGATTATGGATGGATTATGACCTATAATAACAAGTATCAAGTGTGATTATACCAATAGACATGAAGAGGTATAAAGTCTTTTAAAACGCCTGGCAAGAATTCAGGAACCTTGCTGGGAGACAGCATAAAACTATCACATTGTGCTACTCTAAAAACCCAGAAGGCTCTGAGAAACCAGCTCACAGCAGTTACAATATTGTGTTTTTCTGAACCATTTCTTCCCCTTTAAAGAGATTTTCACTGCAGGAGCAGCTGAGATGGATGCCCATGTTCCTGATCCACAAAGCATAAGGAGTGGCAGAGTTGCAGCAATGAAAAAAAAATGGAAGCACTCACATGTTGATCTGTCTACTCCCTTCTCCAGAGCCATCGTTCTTATTAGCTAATGCATGCAAACAAATAAAAACTTCAGTCATTTGCATTTTAAATAGGAAATAGTATTTAAATACGATTTGCTCCACCTGGAGGACAGATGCAATGCAGACTTTCAGTGGTTATAATATTGGTATTCATAAGCAGCTGATTCCAATTAGCAGTTTTAGATAAACAGAATAATGGATGTGAGTACAAGTGACACTCTTCCTTTTGTCTGTTTACACAGAAAGCCAGACTCGCTCGAATCCGTGCAGCAAAGAGTGGGAGTGCTAATGCCTACATGCAGAGCAAACGAAACGGCTTACTGAGCAACCAGCTGCAGCAGGTAATGGTTTTATATCCTCCACCTCCTGAGAAACAGCTTAATGACAGCCCAGCAGTAGCTTATTCTGTTTATCACCAGGGCAAGCCAACTTGGGTCTTTAGGCCATGCTATGTTTAGAGGTAGATTAAGGAAGGATAAATTGGACAATTACTTTTGTTAAAGGAAGCTTATGAGAGTCGATGACAGGGTGTTAAAAGATGGGGGAAACGGCCAGATAGAAATAGCTGGATTCAAATGTAACCCACATTTTTAGAGTTAGAACCCATAGCAGACCTTATTAATAAAGTACAGTGTTTGCCTCTTAGGAGGTCAGTTGGATTTATCTCCTTTGGCTTTAGACAGATAGGACATGAGTGGCAAAACCAGGGTTCACCATCGGTGAGGGGAAGAGGTAGCTCTGGGGTACCGTTTGCACGGAGGGGTGTTGCCAAGTAAAAAGCATTCCCCGGAAGCACCTGTTTTGCTCTAAGGAGAATCTTGGTGATTACTTCGAACGTGTTGAAAACTAATGCTACCTGAAGAAAATTCTCCATATATCCTGTGCTGAGGAAGCCAGGACCAGCAGCAGGAGCCACGGGCTCCTGGGAGCAGGATCCACAGCGACCGCACTGCCAGAGATGGCCCCTTGGCTGCTGGGAGCTGCAGCCAGCTGAGAAAGACTGAATACACAGTGTTTTTTAATCCCTGCCATTTTCTGGCATTTGGGCAATTCCCTGAGGCATACAGGAAGGCTTTCATTCCTCTATGCCCTTTCTGTTCAATACGTGTTAAAAAGCCCAACGCTTTAACCTATAGACAGAAGAGGAGGAAGAGGGTGTCTGTCCATCCGTCTGTCCGTCTGGTGTCACACAAAAGGCGAGCAGTCAGAGCCCTCGCTTCCTCTCCTGCTTGAAAGAACGCAAACCTTTGAACTAGATGACACCAAATAGCTTAATTGCCATACAGATTTAAAATATCCCAAAGTGGAACTGTAGTCTTTCCTATTATCCCACTTCCTCCCCTATTTAGCCTTCTGCTTTCTAGTGAATAATTATGAAAGATTAATAAACAGTGGATGCATTCTACTTAATTTTTCATTCTGTGTGAGTAACATCTGCTATATGATTTCCAAACTCAGCAGATTGGGATCACCAACATGAATTTTTGTGTAAGCAGCAATACCACAAATTCTTTAGTGCTATGAAATGATCCCAGGAGGACAACTATGTTTAATTCCCTTCAAATGAGGCACATTCCCAGGAAAAAAAGTATTTTACCATCACTTAAATTTATGATAATTTTAAGTATGCGTTGATTCAACATTCAAAGCTTACATGTTCATTGCACTTATAAATTGTACTATTCCATGCATAAAAAACTTAGATGGAAACATTTAAAAGGAGGTGCAAGGGAAGGGAAGAAAATATTTTGATTAAAAAAGCCAAACAAGCGAAAGAGAACTCAGGTTCAAAATGATTTGGGTTATACTGTGCAGATGAAATATTGCAGTTATGCTACCGTGTACAATCCAGATTAGTTCTGATCAAATATTTGGATAAGAGCCCTCTTGTTCACAAATGAGAATAATACAGGGTTCTCTGTATTAACAGTCCTCCAGTGAAGAAGAACAGGCCTTTGTTAGCAAATCTGGCTCTTCCTTTGAAACACAGCACCACCACCTGCTTCACTGCCTGGAAAAAACTACGGTAAGAAAAGAGAACTGTGTTTTCCTGTGAATTCCAACACCAGCCTGGTTTTGAGTGCTTTCAGTATTTCTTCTAATTAATAAGCCTTTATGCGAAAGCAGTTAACTGGGAAGAAAAGCCATTTTGTCTTATTTTAAGGCACTATACCCACTGCATATTAATAACAGAGGCCCTGGATGAGAGCCTCGTCTAGGGTGAGAGATACTGGCATCAGTGAGATGACATCAGTATAGCCACGCTCTGTACATGACCTTCAGTATGGTTTTCATACACTCCATAATGTTGTCATTTGCACTGTTCTGCAGTTACAGTTCATAAACCACAATATTTAATCCATACACATTCAATTCTCAGTGTAGTCAAAGCAAGTTTTTGCCTGAGCAAATGCTGGGCTTTCGCACGGGGAGAGCTGCTGAGCGTTTCCTTGGACGCCAACGCAATTCTTACTGAAGTGACAGTAAAAGAGGATCCCCCAGCATGCTATTTTGAAACTTCAAGTGCTTAATCCAGATGCAGGTGCAATGCTTCAAAGTCTTTTGGCTTCAGTTTGACAATAAGATCACTGTAGAAATCAGTGACGTAATTCATTACAGCCCAAATCTAGATTTGAAACTCCCTATAAATCAAAAGCACTACTTATTATGTGCTCTCTATATTTTTCCCTGGTCAATACCTGAATAATTATACAGCCATAAAGGATAGTAAAGTACAGCAGAGTTATAATTCAGTAATAACTAAGTGCCATGTTTACTAATAGTATATTTCTGGACAGATAACATCACAGAAATAACCCTAGTCATCCTTAAATTTACATTGTTTCCTCTTCCATCATTTCCTAAGGAAACTAAGAACATAATTATTAGTTACATTGAACTTAATCTTTGTAAATTCGGGAACTTCACACAGGGCATGGGAAAATTATCTCCTTGTATTTTTATAACTTTGTGGAGGTTATATTGTCATTTGGAATTTACCTTATATTGTAGGTAAGTTGGTCAACATCCATTAAAATACCATTTAAAAATTTATATCCAGTTTTATAAGTTCCAGTTACATGTAAAAATTTTATGATTTCTCTTTAAGTTTTGTATACATAGGGAAACTTTATGCTATTTTTTCTTTTATTTATAGCCTAGTTTTAGATTTTCATTAAAATACCCACTAATGCTTCTGTTGTATTTGATAGAGATCAATGTGAAAGTCTTTTTGCTCTTTCTCAAAAAAAACCCCCAAAAACAAATAAAAAATATGATGTATGTATATGTTTAATTTAATTAAACTAATTTAATTAAATTTCAACAGCATTTCTTTGTAAATGGAATGGCTCAGTTGCTACATCACTTAAATAGTAATATGTCATCCTACAGGTGCTTATGTCTTCTGCATTCTTACTTTTGGAGTATTCATTTTTATATAATGTGCTGTAGGACAAAATGTCTTGCTTCCTATCCAGATTATAATGTGGTTCCTTTGCCAAGATTCAGACTGGGGCCTTTTGGAACATTTTTGAGACCTTTTCTACTAGAACTTGATAATGCCAGTCTGCCTTTAAAATAGTTCCACAGTTAAAAATTACAAACATACTTAAAAAACCTTGTAGCAGCCACAGGTCTTGACAAAGTCTGACAAAAATCATGGAAAAAAACTTTTGATTCATTTGGTGGGAGTTGGATTAGGGTCCTCAAGTTCCAGATTTCTTGCAATCATAAGGATGGAATGCATAAGCCTATTCTTTTTTTTTTTTTTTTAACAGAAGCTAAAAAATTTTAAAAGTCTATAAAGCAAGTATTATCTTGTTCCTTAAATTCATACAGAATGTACTTTCTTTTTTCCTTGTTTGTTGAGTCCTGCTACTGGCACTGATGTTTGTATGACACATGAAATGTGTGCAGAGGTTCCAAGCTGTATTCTGCAGCTAGTCAGATCATGCATTTCTAAAATTTTAGTGGGAACTTGAAATTTTGGGCCCTCAACTTGTGGAATCTGGCAAATTGGTGGTTCATATTATAACAGCAAGAGTGAGGTGACATCTTAGACTCGCCTCATCCTTTGAAATATCATTTGATATAAGCATCAGTCCAGATGATACTAAGCAAAGGTATATTCTCTTTTTTTCCAGCACTTTAAAATCAATAGGATAAGATCTCTTCCACTCTAAAAAATGCAGTGTGGGCAACGTTATGGAATTCTGTGAAAATTAAATTAATAATGAAAATAATTGCACTGAAAGTTATATTTCACAGGCTACTTTTAGCTGATTTAAGAACAGTTAATTAATAAGTATAATCAAATATATTAACTTGAGCCATTATATCGTTTCAAAATGTTTCCAGTCTGCATTAAAAGTTCACTCAACAACCATCTTTAATGGACCCTACAAATTGAATTGAGTTGAATGAATTGAGTTGGTTGCTCCATAAAATTTTTAGGAAGCACAAAATTATTTTTAATTGGAAAACTAGCAGAGTTCTTGGCAAACACACCGTAAGAGGTTGAACGTAATCTAAAGATGGCTACTAGGTAATTTTTCTCTCTGAATCTTATGTCCATTGTGTGATCAGATTCAAGATCTTGATTGACATACACCTTATAGAAGTCAATTTTCAAGCAAGTTCTTTCTTTCCATATCAGTTGAAATTGACATTCTGCAACACCACTCATTTCCGCCCTAACTTATGTCTGAGTGAGGAAGAACAGGAGAACTGTAAATGAAAATAGTATGCCTAAGAAGGTATTGCCATGTGTTGCAAACACTTGGCTGCAGTTGTTGCTCTATTTACTTTGCTCACATATTCTATATTGGCACTGTACTGTAATTCTCCTGGAAAACATCAGCACCTTTCCAATTAGTGCATCGCTCTTCAGCGGGAAAAGCAATGTTTCTCATTCTAATGCACAAAGACACAGCAGGCTAACAAACTTTACGTGAAAGAGACTGTGTAGAGCATAAAACAACCTAGAAAATGCTCCCTAAACCAGTCTCAGGATATGCAGACCAATTACAGCAGTAACTGGAAAGGTATTTTTTTTTAGAAGGCGGCTTTCTCAAACTGTGCATGAACATATCTTAATCCTTGCTTAGTTTGGGCTGCTACTTTAAAACAACTGTAAAAATTCCTTCCCCCCTCCCAAGCAACCTGACTATTTCACACTCTTTCATACACAAAGATAATGTGGAAGTCACGGCTATGTGTGAAACGCTCCCTAATCACCTACTGAGTCAACATAAACCAGCCATTTGCTTGAATTTGCATTCAGCTCTATGATAACCACATAAGGCTGCTGTCAATGCTGGGATTGGTCAAGCAAAGATTGCATGACTAAAGACTAGTTCATTTAACTAAATGTTCAGTCTTCTAAACTGCTTTCAATACATCCATCTATAGTAATTAGGAACTTTTTGGATGGTTTTAAATAACCGTCTCATCTCCTCTAATCAAAACTTCTATTTAATTGAATCTTTTTCTTTTACACAGATGGATACCTTGAAACACACTGTTTCAGATCCTGATTTCTAACATGTAATTCAACAGGAAGCTTTATAAACTCATATGGAAAATAATCATGGTTTTTATTTTATTATAGTTCAATACAATAAATCTTATTTATTTCCAAATGACATCTAGAACATTTACATAAGCACCACTTGCATTTTTATTAATAAACAAAATTCCCTATTCTGTGGCACTTCATAGATTATACAGATACTTATAATGCAAACTACATTACAATCATGTGCTATTTTACAAAATAATTTGGATTAACATTTTCTTATTTAGAGCTCTGCGCATTTTGTTCCAGCGTTTACATTTGTATTGGTATTCAGCCCAGGCTAATAGAGGCTAAACACCATAATCAAGAATAAGCTGTCTGACTTTCCCAGTTTATTCAGTTGTGTCAATTTAAGCCTTTAAACAATCACGATTAATATGTTCACTTTAATTATCTTTCTGTGTGTGCTTTGTCCCTTTCTTGGATTCCTCCGGGCTAGAATCACGAGTTTGTGGATGAGCAAGTCTATGAAGAGAGCTGTATGGAGGTTTCCACAGTCAATAGACCCCCCAGCCACAGCCCCTCTCTCTCGTCTCAACAAGGCGTTACCAGCACTTGCTGCTCACGAAGACATAAAAAGACTTACCGCATCCCAAACACCACCATCACTGGCAGCCGCCCAGGCAGCGTGCAAGAGCTCAGCACCATCCAGATCAGATGTGTGGAGAGGACGCCTCTGTCTAACAGGTACTTCACAGGCATCAGCACACCCGCAGCTGCCGCCCCTGGAGAAGAGACGTAGCGCAGAGGTGTCGTGGCCTCTGCAGGTGGGCTGTGAGGCGGAAGGTGGAAGTCAAATAGCCATCCCAGAACGGACACTAGTACTGAAACACCCCACACTTAGTTTGCTCCAAGATTAATCCAAGGCAACAGAATAGTCCCTCCCTATATCCATTTCTGCCCTCTCATGCCCTCACCACAAACTACTGCATACTATTTGCAGCAAATAGCATCCAGGGATCCCAAATTAAATAAAGCACCAACTATTATATCATAGAATCATAAAATGGTTCAGATTAGAAGGGATCTTAAAGATCATCCAGTTCCACCCTGCCCTGGGCAGGGACACCTCCCACTGGACCAGGCTGCTCAAAGCCCCATCCAGCCTGGCCTTGGACACTTCCAGGGATGGGGCATCCACAGCTTCTCTGGGCAACCTGTGCCAGTGTCTCACCACCCTCACAGTAAAGAATTTCTTCCTAATATCTAATCTGAATCTCCCCTCTTCCAGTGTGAAACCGTTACCCCCCGTCCTATCACTCCACTCTCCAATAAAGAGTCCCTCCTCATCTTTCCTGTAAGCCTCTTCAGACACTGAAGGCCACTATAAGGTCCTCCTGGAGCCTTCTCTTCTCCAGGCTGAACAACCCCAACTCTCTCAGCCTGTCCTCCAGCCCTATGTTATGGACAAATGCATAACAAGAAAGATTTAGCATAGAAAAATGCTTAATTCAGATATAAATGAAAAGCAAGTGGGAAGAAAGAGAAAGATCTGTCTCTGCTGTTTCTACTGGTTTGGATCAGAAGCACAGGACAAATGAGATTTCCTCACATGTCCACAGAGCAGAGAAATAATACTGATTCCCAAAGCCCTAAGAGTAATAGTCATAAGAAAGACTCTTCTAAATAAAAAATATAAAATAGGTAACAGAAATGTATTTCTTAGTTTGAGGATTTATTACAAAAGTGAGGAAAGTACAGTTCAAGACTCTGCAATGCACCGAACATCTCTGTACTCTCACAAATAAACTGTTTGCCCTTCAGGTATATCCATCCGAAAACTCAGCAAAGGTCTCAGGAGTTTCAGAAGTGTTTTCTATTGAACTCAAACATACCACCATTTGAAAAAGAAGTGTTTTCAGCACTAGTTGCTAGAGAGATTGTCTTGTTAAGGTACATTTTAAGTAGCTTGCTTTATACAGTTACTGGGTTTGGATTTCACTTCCATGAACAATACGGCAGCTTGAAGCTGTTGTGCAACGAGACCTCCTGGCTAGCACAAAGCTCCAATCTGTCACAGCTTTTCAGGAAATATTCTGCCTGGATCCATCCTTTCTCTGCTAGAGGACTTTCCTGCACCATACTGCCAGTCACAGAGCATGTAAAAACGCAAAGCACCAGCTCTGTGCTAAAAAACAAGCTGAAAACATAAGTACAAAATGCCAGTCTCACCTCAAAGAGGTCTGAGTTTTACAAGTTTCTTATGATGCTGAGGTACTGCAGAACCCATGAACATCTTAGCCTTTATTAGAACATCTTAGCCTTTATTAGTGCATATATCACTCTCTTACTCTTGTGGATACGTAGTATACAAAATGTTCTTAAATAAGCAGGGATGGAGGAATTGGTAGGAGACTGGGACTACCCCTTGGTTTCCTCTAAGTCTATGCGAAGTTTGCTCCTCAGGGAGCAGTTGAAATGCTTCCCCTGCTCAGAAACACTTGGGTGAGGGGCTGGGAAACTTTTAGAGGTGCTGAAAGGTTGGGAAGGAAGGGAGAAAGGGGGCCTGGCCACAGCCATGGCCACGGCCCATCTGCTGACTGGGCGCAAGGTGGTGCCGCTTGGCACCTTGGAGCTCTCTCGGGGCAGGATGGAGACGGCCAGCTTGGGGAAAGCAATCAGACACAGGGGAAGTTTGCAGTAAGGTGGACTTTCTGTCTTCATGGATTATTTTTTTCTTCCTCCAGCCGTTCCAGCTTAAATGCCAAAGTGGAAGAGTGCGTTAAACTAAACTGTGAGCAGCCTTACGTCACTACAGCAATAATTAGCATCCCGACACCTCCCGTCACCACACCCGAAGGAGATGATAGGCCAGAGTCTCCCGAGTACTCGGGAGGAAACATTGTCAGAGTATCCGCTTTATAAAATAAGGAATTATTTATACATTAGCATAAAGACCACTTGCAAGCTGAGCTCGAGCAGTGAGGAAGGAGTGGCGAGGAGCGATGAGCGAGCTGACAAACACAACGCCCCTTGACGTGTGCGCCAGCGGCCGCAGACAACCGAGAGGTGCGGGGGAAACAAAACACTCGGTGGGTTTCGGTGTCGTAGCGTGTGTGAACCAAAAGGAGTTTCTTACCCCTTGTCCGAACCGACGCGCGGTGGAATCTTCTGAGACCATCCTGACTTACTATATGAGCACAATGAAATGTCCCCATTGATGCTTCTTCTTATCATGAGAGCTCTTTTTAGAAAAAAACAAACAAACAAACACAACAAAAACGCAAAACAAAAAAATAGAAACAAACCTGTGTTCCTGCTGAATGCAAAACAACGAGAAACATTTTGATAACGTGTCTTTTTTTTTCCTGTTAATAAATCACAAACTTGTTGAGAAACTATCAAAAAATGAAAGAAAAAAATGCTCATATGAAATATGTTTGTACTGACTGAAAGAACTACAACCATAATGCATGCTGAAATTATTTGGAGCTGTGATCTCAGTTTACTTTTGTTGTTTTTCAGATTAGGCATGATAAAATATTACTGTAGAAAGGGGCATTTCCGTGCACTTACAACAAGCTGATTGTTAATGTTCCATGGTAGTTGTACGAATAACTTCCCTTTGAAAAATGCAGTATTTCTTATTCAAAAACTCATTAGTGAACTAAAGGTGTTCAGTTAGTTCAGTATTTACTATTGTTTTATCTTGCTTCCTAGGTACTGTTACAACTGCAATAAGTCATTGTACACCTGTTGTATCAGGAATCAGGATTTTTTTTTTTTTTAAGATATTTTACACAACTTCATCTACACTATAAACTTTGAATGGCAAACATTTAAGTAATCTTACAGCCAAACTGTGCACATGAATGCGCTGTTCAGTCCTTGTTCTTTTTGTCCACTGTCCTCTATTTCTATGACAGTTTGTTGTCCACTCCAACAATAGTGTACTATTTGGGATTTCAAGGCTACTGATGAATCAACAAAGTCCTTTCTTCTGTAGGCATCTTGTCTACTTCTGTATTTTCAGAACAAACCCCTTGTCCCAGTGTGCTCTTGCAGGATTAATCCTATTTGAATTAAAATTATAAAAAAAAAAAGTGGTTTGGGGATCAGGTAACACTTACCTCCAAACCTTCCTCATTGACATTCTGCATCATCCAGAGTATTGGCTACGCTGGAAGACACCACAAGATATTCAGTAAAAAAGATGGGTAAATTATCTTTGCAATTATCTGTAAACTTGCATCCTAAAATCTGTTTCAGAATTTTAATTGTGTGAAGATACTTAATTACCTATGAACACTGATAGAACAATGCATTGGGTCCCCAAACTATAAAAATACAATTTATTTCAATTGGAATTTACCCACATGAGCAGGCCTAAAAGCTAATATGGAGGCTGTACTAGTTAAGGCTTTTCGGCTTTACTTTTAAGAGACGTTGATGTTACCAGAAACCTTTCTGACAAAAAAGTGTCATTTTTCCTCATGACAGTGCATTAGGAGATGTATCATAATGCTTCCTATATACATGACATACCATATATCATATGCATCAAGTATACATGGAATATGTGCATATCAATACATACATATATACATCAAAAACACTGGATCAGAAATAATTGCATGTCTGCAAAATAAAATACGTGTATAAATCAAAAGGCTCAGTGCATTAGATGCCATTACAATAAATGATTAACACAGTTATTTAATAGTTTGAGTAGTGTATGTTTCCGTACAGTATTTGCTAGCATTCTACTGACCTGAAAATTTACATTAAGAGAAAATACCCACTAAAAACAAAAACTAAAACTTGCTGATGATACACTTCGTACTGCACACAAATACCGGTCTTTCTCTCTACCTGTCAACAGAGATTGAAGAGTAGACAATGGACTATCATGCTACAGTATATACACCAAAATATAATATCCCATATTAGAATTAAAATGCAGTTAAAAGAAGTACATAATGTCATGCATTACCCTTTTATCATTTAATTACTCGGAAGCTCGATTAATTACCATTTAACTTCCCACTTTTTCTGCAAATCGGAATAACGCAGTCATCGTAAACTGAGCTTCAGCATCTCTCCCAAACCTTACCAGAGAGCAGAAGCAGAGGCTGTCCTCTGAGCCAGAGGAGCGCTCCTTCTGAGGAACTCTGCCGAGGTCCATGACCCAACATTGCTCTCCTCTCTTCCACCCTGTTGGAAAACTGCAGTAGATCTGCTGAAGCTGGTGGGTCACCTAAGTTTTAACGGGCTTTAGAAGAGAGGCAGAAGGGAGCCACACTCCCATACTACTTCTACCCATGGTTACTCATACAAAAAAAAGGCTTGGCCTCCATCTTTTCCCAAACAGTTATTGATATAAAAGCTGCCCTGATATTAGCAATCTGCAGCAACAACTTCTTTATGCCACATGGTACTTCTTGACTAGTTATAGCAAGCAAATAACGCAAAAAGGCAGTTACTAAGCCCACTTTGGGACAGACTATATACAACCCAGGAAACCCACTGACTCCATCAGGTCACATGTCTTTTAAAATCTCTTCCTTCTCCTTTTCATATGGAATAAACTGAATGCACTACAGCAATACACCTCCATAACAGTTATACCCCTGAAACAACTTATGCTTTCATTTTTAAGATGCAGCTTAAGGAACAATTTAGTATGATTTTGCAGAATTCCAGTCCTGTCTCCTATTTCCATATGTCACATGCAAAATCATTAATTTATTCTGAATTTGGGAAATACACATTCTTTTGGTGTTTTAGGTGATTTAAATGCTGTTTTGGTAGTGAATGACTGTTGATGACTGTGTAAAATGCATCTGTACTGTACATGAAATGTAATTATTTCTGTGTATCATACAAAGAAACCGAGGTTGTTGTTTTGACAATTTTGTTTGACAGTCATATATCGTATTTCAGAAGGCAGCATAATACATGCTGAATAAATAGACATTTGAGGAATATTTAAATAAAACATCTGCATGCTTGAATGGGTCAATCTGTTTTTGCAATAACTTATTCATGGAACTTTTTTTTTTTTTTCCTACTACAATTGAAGGAACATTAAATTTCAGGGCAACATATCTCCCCAACGCTAATTCCAGGCAAGCTGTGAGCGCATCTAAACTATAGCAGAGCTACCTTGACTCAACCTGGTCTAGTGGGAGGTGTCCCTACCCAGGGCAGGGGGTTGGAACTAGATGATCTTTAAGGTCCCTTCCAACCCGAACCATTCCATGATACTGTAACACAGAGCTGCCCCCATCTTGGGTGAGCGGCCACCACTTTTCCCATCCTGGCCCGCAGCAGCAGAGAAAATTGGGGCATTAAATTATTTCCAGCGATACAAACACCACATCTCTATCTGTACTTTTAAACAAGTACCTGCTATTTTTTCTGTATGTCCAGACACCGACCGCCCTGCTGAACCTCCCAGGCTACAGACCCACCCCAAACCTGGTATCAGAATTCTCTTGATAAAATATTAGTGAATGGATGAGACCAAACTCCTCCTGTAGTATGACAGCGGGTGACAACACACTGTGTGTCACTTACAGAGGGCGACCGACAGTGCAGATGATGCTGTGTATCCCGTAGCACTGGCGTGCGTGATGGCTACCCCTGCCAGGAGTTTACTGCTCTGTGGGGGGGGGAAAGAGGTAAAAGTCATACCTGCCTGTGAACCACTCCAGAGCATTTTCAAGGAGAATGGCTGCCCTCCCATACAATGGGTCCCGGAGACAAACTGGAAGTGTATGCTTTACATTTTAAGGTTTTGGGTGTACTCGCCGTGGAAATACACTGACTGCTGAGAACACGATGCAACCTCAGCTGCTCCGGGGAGGAGGGTGGCTTTCAGAGAGGAAACTGGTCTGGAGGAGGATGTACTAGTGAAATCACAGGATCATAAAGTTTTGGGCGGGGAAGGTGCTTAGGAGGTGGTATGCTCTCTTTCCTGCACTGGGGGCCCACCAGGACTTTATTTTCCCATTGACTACGGAAACCATCTGAAGATTTTCAGGTGTTCTGGAATAGTAATCAGCTGACAGGGTATGTAAATGTGCAGCGGAAAGAACAGTCAGGAGTGAGCATATTTAGAGTGACAAAGACCTTAAGATACGCCTAATTACCCGGACAGCTTGGTTCTTTACCTACTTGCATTATCTATTTATCTACTTTTAAGGTACCCATTTTCACAGTACCTACATACAAAGGAAAACTGAAGGTAGGGGAGCGCTGAATGAAAAGCAAGTAAGATGCATAAAAATTCTGAAGTATTTAGGACATCCCAGTTTTTTCAAAAGAAATGTCGTCAGTCATACGCAAGTTTTAAAGTTTTAGATACAATCTCACTTCAATAACAGCAATTCATATGAATTAAACATAATGCTTTTGAGGTAAAAACTTCAAAAACGATTTGAAAATCGCTGTCTCCATTATACTTAACTGCACAGTCGCTGTGACCAACAGCCCCTCTTTTTACCATTTGTTCTTTATAATTTCCCTTATATTTATATATTCCCCTATATTGCTTTTACCAAATGAACTGTTATAAAGCACAGAATAAATAATTATTTTTCTTTCAGAAGGCCTTGTCGTGCAACCTTGCTGGCAGGTGAACCAATACTTTGTCTGATGACCAGGAATAGTGAATTTTGCTTCTGAAAAGCTTCCCCACACTCCCAAGTCGTGACTGCGTGGCGCAAACCTCACTCAGCCCCACAGCTACAGCCACAGTCCCACGGACATGGGGTGATTCGTTGGGCTGAACAGAAACACCTGACACGGGCAGGGGGTGACCCCTTTCCTACCACAGTTGCTCTCCTCGACATTAAGCGATCTGTGAAAAACATTAAGGAGCTGCTCCACAGTTGTTTGTTGAAAGAAGAAAGATCTGGTTCATTACAGTTTAGGCTGCAGAGAAGAAAACAGACCACCCTTCTCCTCCAGCTACTCCTGCAAAACCGAGGGGAAAAGGAAATAAAAGGATGAAGTTGTTTTCACTGCTGCAAGTATCTCTAAATGTTCCCTTCTTGCCAAGCAGCCTCTCTCCTATGCACATTCTAAAGCTCTACAGGAAAAGAACAGCCTAGTCAATCAATTTAAAGGCTCTTTGAACAAGCCCTAGAAAAACAGAGACATCTCATAGTCTGAGCACAGGGAAAGAAAAAAGTCTGAGTGTGTTCCAACTGACAGCTGAGCCCTGCTTCAGCATGCAGTTAGATACTCAAAATAGGATTCTTTCCCAGAATACTCATCAGTTAGTCCTTACCTGGGAAGGAAATACTTTCATCATTCCTGACATGCGGGCCTTTCCCCTGATGACCCATTCTGAATGCAGAGTGGATCAGGATTTGGGTAGCTAAACCCAAGAGAAGTCACCCTGACCATGGACATTCACTCTCGTAGGGGTCCACAAACACTGGTCTGGGAGGTTGATCCTATGTGAAAAGAGCCCCACCCCAAACAATCTTTGACGAAGGGAACCACCACCAAACCAGTATTAGAGAAGTACTACCTCGAACCACTCCTCCTGGACTTAGAGTCTCCTGGTTTAGCTGAGCTACGAGAAATCCCCTTTGCTCTTTGAGCTGCCAAAGGCAACAAGCGCCTTTACTGAAAAACTGAGCAGAGCCCAGGGACATCTGCAGATCCTGTTGTTTCTCAGGGTGCCTTTAACACCTTGCTCGCTTTTTACTCCAAGGTCTGTCAACCACCACAAGGACCACACGTGTACCTCCACTACCAGTTACACCCCTGTAGGAGCGATCCTGGGCTTAGGCAAGGATGGCATTCCAACCCCCACCCCGATCGCAGACGCTCCAGCGAGATTTGTCGCTGTGCAGCTCTAACTCTTTTGTCAGACTGACATCTGGGGTGCATAAATACCATTCCCCAATGCCTAGGAAGAAGATCACTACAAGCCAGCATCCAAATGTTCTGGGATTTAAGGAGACTCTAACAAGGGACTCCCATCACAGGAGCATTTCTCTGGAAGGGAAATGCCCCTGAGCCCGTCCCAGCCGAGCGCACTGGCTCGCCCTTTCAGCCAGCCATACTCCTGCTCTTAGAATTACCTGATACACCTAATGCTAGTTCTTCCTCACCACCCGGGAAGCCTAAAACCAAATGACCTCGGCTGTGAGCATCTATAATTCTAGCTGTGGACTTCTCAGGAAAACCTCCCCATCCCAGCTTGCGTATTTGTTCCTTCATGAGCTCTAACCCAGACACGAGAAAATACCTCACTGGCAACCCAGGGAGTCCTCCCACGGGAGGATTTAGGATTGCTGAAGCATGGCTAGAGGAGCTTCCAGACACTCCTTGGGTAAAACTTTAAGCATCAGGATTTCCTGGAAGAGGTCTTGCCCTTTTTTACATTACTTAGGGTGAAATTCCCTATGTTCAACCATAATTCACAGCTATAATCCACAGCTGAATGTAGCTGTGTACTTGTAATCCATGCAATCCACAATCAAAACATTCCACAATTTGTGGTTTGGCTTCTTTTTTTTTTTTTTTAGCAGGGAAAAACCTGAACAATGGCTTCACTGTGTAGCATCACAGGTCTCTGTAGCATTCCAAAGTCTAAAGTTGGTCTCATTCCAGGCTTTCTCCGACACCTGGTCTTTTTGTGCACAGAAACCTCACCCTCAGCTACAGAAACGCGCCCAGAATAAGCAATGGGAAGGATGGAAGTCTGAAGTAACGCTGGGCACAAGGCCTCCTGAACAGGGCATGAGAAAGTACTTCTGACCAAGATACTCCAAGCAAAATTTTGGGAAAGTCTATCCTTTAGCCTTCTTCTTACCTCCTGAGGTAAGTATTAGCATTTTTGTAGCAGAGGCACAAGAGCAGAAAGGTAATCTTGCTTGCAGTAGTACCCATGAAATAATTACACTCAGACTGCTAAGAAACAAACAGCCCACACAACTGAAGAGAGACATTTCATGACCCCTTAAGAAGCATTCTCAGAAGCAATCAAAAAGAAATTTACAATTCATCATCTCCACAACACAGTAAGTAGAATGGGTAAAGACATGTCAAATTAACTGAAAGTAGCAGGAGGGCACCCCAACTCCCACCCAAAGCACTCATGTTCTAGGACTTCAAAATAAAAGAGACGTTCTGGAATTTAAGACAAAACGTAATTTTATTGTCTACCAAATCACACCTTGCTTTTTTTTCTTCTTTCTTTTACAAATTCCAAAACAAATTAAAGAATTTTTAAAATGTAATATTATGTAAAAACCCATTTGCCACAAACTACTGTACTCAGTGGAACAAATATATATTTCAGGAGCATGGCCAACTGTAAAAATAATCCTATGAAATAAACATTGTTCATAAAAATACAGTAAAATGCACTTTCCCCACCTCAATAAATACATTTTAACGCTGTTTACAGTTGGCATTTTAAGCCACTAGAGAGCTCTTAATGAAGATGCTGCCAAAGTATGATTTCTCCTTACATACTTGTACAATTATTGCAATAGCATCCAGAACTGTAAGCATTTTCCTTGTAGTCTTTTGTTTCTACCTGCAGGGGAATCACAGACAGGAGAAAAGATTTATCTATAAAAATGTGCTACTCCCATATTGATTCCCATTTTGGAAAGAATGTTTAAGGTTTTCTTTCCTTTTCTTTTTACTAAGAAATAGTCCATAGAACAAACTGTTTCAAAGTAGAATTCTCCAGAATTACTCAAAAAACTAAAGTCTATTGTCCAGAGTCATAGCTTTGTTTTTAATCCCTGTTTAATGTATTCAAAATTAAAAATTAAACAGTTGTGTTAGATAAAAATAGAAGTTTTAGAACATCTTTAACAACAGCTAAGATAAAGGTTTTGTTAGAAAAAAGAAAATCTTGCCCTTTTTACAAATCTTGCAAATGTATAAATCCAAGTATTGACTTGAATTGTAGTTCTGCTTTCCAAGCACACACAAAAACACACAATTATATATACATAGATCCCTGATTAAGACATTTACCAAATGGCTTACTAAAAATGGAAGTCAATTTCAGCCAAAGTCACATTTTGTTTGTCCAAAGCACAGTCACTTCTTCAGAAGATGAGTATTTCTCTTCCTTTCCCATGATGCTTCCTTAGAGGTTCTGTCTGCCTACCTGTGAAGGAATCAGTATTTTACACATACACAGCTTGTGACAATAAGTTAAGTATTACTGTGCCCAGTGAATGAGTGCCTTTTAAAAAACAAACAAACAAACAAACAAACAAAACCAACTGTTTCATGGTTCTTCTAAGAGGCTGGCAGGCTTATCCTCCTTCTATGCAGGCCTCCTTCCATTCATTAGCTGTTTGCTGAAGCATAAGAAGACTGGTCTATTTGGCATACTTGATGGAACAGAATAAAAACGACAACAAAACCCAATTAAAATCCTTTGTGACTTCTCAGATTCCTTGAATCACCTATAGCTCTTCCATTTCAAAGTGTGTATTAAAGCTGTTCGCCACAGATGTGTGTTCAAAGATCCTTGTCAGGCTTGGTTTCAGTAGCTCCACGGAATGACACGACAGCTGCTGCGAGGTATCACTCTTCAGGGCCATGATCTGATCGGCCCCGGGATCCCTTCTGTCATAGTACAGAGCCCACAGCAAAGTAATGGTGAGGATCATAGCCAGGATCTGCGTTACTCCAATAGAGATTCCTAGAAATCTCAGCACCTGCAATTGCTTCGTCCCCCTCAAAAAACTGTACATTTTTTTACCGCATCCCTGGGAAACAAAAAAAAAAATAGTCAATATTATTCAGCTTGCAGTTCCCAAGGTTTAGCGCATCCTACCTAGTGCTGGCTCTTCTGGCTCCCCAAAATTCCTCTCTCACCTCCTTCAAACAATACTTTGAAAATTATTTTCCCTAATTTTTAATCGCCTCCATGATGCCATCTTTAAGTTTTCTCATACACTGAGAGTTTACTGCATGTAACAAGCTGCAAGAGATCCGTGCTGCTCTTCAATTCAGAATCACTCAAAGCTGATCTGAGTTCCTATCAACTATCACTGATTTCTGAAGGAACTCAAAAGTTTTGTGAAGGTTTAAAAGCCATTACATCCTCTTAATCCTCTTGTTTCTCTCCTTAAATTGCATCTCTTCAAGCTTGTCAATTATTTTAAACTCTTTAGACTTTTTCTACAAGTAATACCACAATCTGTAGTTAAAACAATATTCTAGGAAAGATCTACAGACCTGCATCACCTCATCAGTGTTTCTTCCCACCTTTTCTTTTTTAGCGTTTTACCTGGACTCATTATATGCCAGTTTACTAGTTCCGCAGAAAGTCCCCAGGGAGTAGAAAAATCATTACATTCCAAGCATCGTCTGAGTAAGCAGCATCGAACAGAATAACCTTTAAAGAGGACTTCCGACAAATTTCCAGAATGTAGCGGGTACAAACAGATTTTACTTAGTAGTAATAATACCACATATATGTGGCATTACTCCTGCTTTTTATTCTTGAATGAGATGCATCTCCTCATTGCAAACAGCATTTCCATTTATGTTAGTTACACTCCACCTACCTCCTCTATCTGTAGACTGCATTTTAAAATTAACCAGCTTAATTTCTGATCTGAATGTAGAAACTTCTCTGTCAATTGTTATGATAGCATTATACTAAGAGCCAGTTTTATCTCCTATCTTGTACTGGGCTGTTGCTACTTAAAAGCATGGTAATATACCAAAGTCTTTGAAAAGGCTGATGGTTCTTTGCTCAGAGGAAAAGGAAAAAGAAAAGAAAGAAAAAATCGTATCAACTCCAAATCATTGTTACTGGGAGGCAACATCGAAGCCAGTATTTTGAAAAGCGACAGGGAAATTTACCAGTTCAACTGGTTTGGCACAGTGGTTTCCACGCTTTTTCCCCTCCTGTGCATCCCCTCTGGATGCAGCTGGGATCACCCCTGGCCACGGCAGGTCCCCAAGCGGACTCGGGTTACCTACAGCTCTGCGGCAACGCAATGACCAATACACATCCCACTGACTGTTACACCAATGCAGACATTTGAGCTTGGAAGTCACTTCGCTGCTATTACCGCCTTGTTTTGCTTCATCAGCTGCTGTGAATCAGGCTCTGCACAAAGCCAGGCAGGCAGCCAGACCCTGCTCCAGAGGGCTGACCACCCACAGTCTGTACCAGGATGATGGTCACATACACCACCTCTCCCTGCTGTTGAGTAGGTGCAAATCCAAAGCGATTATTTGAAGAATAATATTAATTAATATTGTTATTTAGACAGAAAAAGTCTGATGAACAGAAAGTATGTTAAAATATCACAAGTTGATGCTTCCTAGAAATGGAAATTTCAAAAGAGTAGCTGCTCTTTGACTCCTCAGCTCTTTCCAAACCATCGGCGCATGTTCCAAAGTTTGCTTAAATGGATAAATGATTACTGTAGAGGCTTCAAGAAACCTCCAAAGCCCTCATAAGGCAGCAACAATGCAGACACCGGCTCTGGGAACTACTGGAAAACACTGTAAACACAAGCTATGGTGCTTGCTGCTCAAAAAGGTGATGCCAAATCCTAGAAGGATAAAACTTTGAAGAGAAGGCCCAGAGCTACTCTAGGCCACGCTTATTCTCTATTCTAAACTTCACAGGCTTTCATTGTACAGAAGTTAAAGGAACACAGCCACCAAGGGAAAAGTCAGAGTAATAACCTGGATGGGATAACTGCACAGGTACCGAAAGGCATTGGTCCCAGCAGAGGACATCAGGAACCCATCAAAATGGGCACTGTCTTCAAAATGTCATTTTTGCATTTATATCCTTACTACCTATTTCTTACAGCTTTTCTATGAAAGGAAAGCAATATATCAAAGTGACAGAATCTGAAGACAGGACATGATAAATAACAGTTTTCAATCACAGTGAAATACCCCAAAGCCAACAATTTCAAATGCTACAGTCCTGAATGTACTTGATGAAGGGCCAGATTCTCACCTCACACAAAAATTCACACTGCAGTCAACAGATTCTCATTTAGGATCTAAATAAAATTAACGTACTACATAACAATTGTACCAGAGTAAGTTAAAGGATCTCAACATCTTTGCTCCATTCACCATTTCAGTTTGTCATTTTTTAAACGTTAACATAGTTTAGAAAGAACAAGGAATAAATGTGGATTCTTTGAAATCTGAAAAGAAAGAAAAAAATCAAAACCCCACATTGTAGCAAAAGCAGTGTCATTGAACCTGATGAGGAACAAAAATTGTTCCATTGGTGTCTTTCTCTCTTCCGCTAGAAGACAGTGTTTAATTATACTACTTTCCAAATTTGTTTTGAATTACAGAGAAACTGGATGCATTTTAATACTTTTGATAACTTTAAGGGATGAAGGTACATGCTGGTCACAATTTAAAAATGCTCAGCCACAGCAGTATTCAAATTCACTTCATTTGTTGCCTAGAGGAAACATCCATTAACAGAGAGCAATAACATTAATGCCTACATCTCCTGCAGTACAGACACATAACTGAGACAAATTATGCCCAATCTAGATAGACTGCCTCCCTCCATTTAATGATATTCTTACAGTTCTGTAAGAATACACATTCAAAATCAGCTTCAAAATCAAGAAATATCCAGCCACCCCTGTTATCCTCACATTCAGGCATTTTATTTCTGCTTATGCAACACATTCACAGTTGATAGCCTGCAATTAAAGAGTACATAAATACACTTTCCTAGGCAAAAGTAAAAGTTTGTCACTATACAGGGAGCTCTTGTTGACAATTCAAAAATAGTATAAAACTTTGCAGTGGCCATTCAGAAGAATTAGCTTCAAACTCCTACAGAGCTTTGGATTAAAGGCCTGATTCATATTTATTAGAAAGGCCATTTTATATTTTCAGTCCTGAAATGGAAACAAAGCATACACTTCTCATTTACTGCAACATCACAGAATAAGGACCAGATCTTAAATAACACACTTCTCAGAGTAGAAAAGATAAACCAGATTTTGACTATACTCAAAATTATGCCAGAAACCAAAAGAAAAACTATGAACACACAATTTTGTTTTTCCTGAAGGTATTGACTCCTACCAATCATTTTATCTAGGCTACGGTTCCCAATCACAAGACGGGCAGAGCTCTCCTTTTCCTCAGACCACAATGAACCTCAGAGGCCACATCATGATCTGATGCACCTCCCTCCCAACCACGCTCTTTCCAAGGTTAGTCTGTTCCATGAACTGCACCAAAGGTGAAGCTTGTCAGAATAAAAGCAGTCCAAGAAGACTAACATTTGAAAAATAGCTTTCAAAATCCAGCAGGGGCCTGCCAAAAATATTCTCAGGCAGAACTATAAGTAAGCCACCTTTCTTTCTATAAAAATTGTATTGTGAAGGATTCTAACTTAGACTACAGAAGGCTGAGATCCCAGCAGAAAATTACAGCAATCCCAGCCAAACCAAACTTCAGTTTTCTGAAGTGCTACAAAGAATTGTTCTGAAGTACCAAAATGGACTTGTGAAGCATTTACATAAGCCAATTTTAGCCTAGCGAGGCTAATCTCATCAGGCTCCCTCTCAAACCATCAGACTATGCAAGTTGGTCTTGAAACACTTTCTAAAAAAGCTCTCCTTCAATCCTCCAAAGCAGAAGTCAGACAGATTAGCCTGGCAAGTGTAAGCTGGTTTTGCGTGATAGTGATAAACATATTAGCAAATACATTGTACGAGCCTGTGAGACAACCCACAGGCAAGTACCATGGGAAAAAAAAAAAAAGTTTTGCCAACCAAATACTGTATATAGCTCAAATAGCAATAGAATATCTTTGTAACTGGTAAAACAGAACACAGCCTGTCCCTTTTTGTAACAGATTCTGCAGTAGACAACAAAAAAGAAATTTTTGGTAAGAGCTGAATCCACACAAAATACTCTAGGGTATGGTAGGGGAAGAAACAGAAATGCACCTTTCAGGTTTCTTTTAGAAAAAAGCCAGGCAGCCTTTCTTCCTATCAAGTGGGTCTCAACACAGCCCTTATGTTCTACACCATCATTACCTTTGGCTATTAATTTTCTTTAAGTAGAGCCAAAAGAACCTGAACATATGAAGCGTGCAGAGAATCACTTTCCTGGAATATGGCTGTTGAAATTAAGTATTAGCAGTAGAGATGAGAATACCTTGGTTGCAAGAGGACACTCGTGTCTTCTCAGAAATTTTAAAGCTTCCTGAGCTTAAAAATTAGTGTTTTATTGAGTGACATGGTTCACGTACTCTTGCCTTTTCACATAAGCAGGAAGGACGCTCAGGGCAAATTAACGCTACGCAGCTTCCACACACCTACAATCCTTGAGAGCTCTCTATAAAAGAGTTGGGCTGTACGGCATCTACACTGTAAGCAGTATTACAAAAAATAACCATTATTGCCGAGTGAGCCACAGTTCTTGCTTCTTCAAAAACACGTAAGAGACTGGCAGGCCCCAGAAGAAGCCTGTATGGCTTTCCCATTCAGAGACTGACACTTCTCAACTGTAACCAGCGCTGCAAGCCTTGCCCTGAGGCAGGTGAGGTTCTACAAGTAGCTGGTGGAAAGGAAACAGCCTCTGTCGCTGTCTTTAAGGTTGCCTAGCACAGACTGGCCTTCTGGGGCATCTGCTTGTCAGCAGCTCTACCTTCTCCCTTCCTAGTGGAAGCACATGAGGCCTAGGATGGATGTCTGAAAGTACAGAACAGATAGTATAATTTCTGCTCCTAGAACCAATGCCATACAAACCTAGCAAATCACTCCACGGCAGTGATGCCATTTTGCCAAAATTCGATCGCTTCCTGGAAACAGCTAAGATTCATCTTGGCTTGTTTATATAGTGAATCTTCCCTGCTTCAGAGGTATCTCTCCACAGCTCCTGAACAAGAGCCACATAATAGATTCTTGCAAGAGTCTTGAACAGCGGTAAGAGGCTGGGACAAGATAAAATAGTTCTTCGCATGCTCTTCCATAATGCAGAGTTGTGCTGTCCACTAGAGAAATGTTCATGCTGCAGCATTTGAAAGGACGCTTCTTAGGCCTGTCCTCCTTCCAATCCACCCTATATTACTCTTAAAACAAGCAAACAAAGAGTGTACCTCTTCTCAGATCCTTGTAACTACTTGAATGAGACATGCTTTTTGTCACTACTGGACTACCTGGACTATTGGTCATTCTGATACTACTGAATCTACAATTAAAGGTCTTCAGAGGTCTGTTAGCTTAAAAAAAAAAGGTAGGCAGCAATTTCCTGACAAAGATGACTTTAGACACCTTTTTTGTGAGAACAGTTAAGAACAGTTTTAGTAGAGAACACGTTTACTTGTTTTTATGATTTTCACCTCAAAACCCAGTAATGGCTTGCTACCTGCTTACCTGCTACCTCCCTTACCTGCTTTTTGAGTACAAATAGGTCCTCTCCTAGTTTTAAGGCTTTTTTTTATTCTTTTAAAATAATAATCCTACCGTGATGTAGTAGTTAGAGTATTTTCACACAAAGTTTCCACACATGCTCATAGCAGAGCAACTGAATTACCTGCCTCCTTTCATGAGCCCTGCTAACAAGAGAGCTCTCATTTTCCAAAGGACTTCTGAAAAGCATCCTTCACTGTATGTACCACTAGACACCTCACTACCACAGGGTAAGTACAATTTCTCTTAGTCTGGCAAGCTGGAGACTGGGAACCAAAACTACTTTTTTATTTTTTGACTGGAGCAAATTTCAACTCCAACCTAACCAATATGAACTAAAAGCATACTCAAGATGTTAACTGCACTGCTACAAAGTTATCCCACTTCCAAGTAAGGGTGGGTGAGCGAGTTCGTTCCTCCTTCCTTTCCTTTCCCCGACTTCAGCATTAATAAATAATAAACATAAACACAATAAACATTTTCCATAAACATAATAATTACTCTACAAACCTTTCTGCTGCACCGCAATTGATGAGTATGGAAAATGACTGGATCAGGAAGAATGTAAATTCTGAAAAATTCCGAAATACCCATGTTTTGGTTCTTACCTCCTGATAAAGGTCACTGAGATCCTCATGATGTGCCTGCTTAGAGCATCCTGGGAACTCTCTGACACAACAGGAGTCAGGCGGCCAGTCCATCTCTGTCATTTCCAGCCAGTCTGTGAAGTACACCACCCCACAACATTTAAACTGCAAAGGAAGGATTAGCCAAGATCAGCAATAATGATGCTAATTCTTCATAAAAGTAGGTCATCAAACAAACTAAGTAAATTCCTATTAACAACTTCCAAAATATTTTCGTAGGACTAAAAACATCAACAAGATCTTCCACATATCTTCTGCTGTACTCTGACATAAAAGCACCATGAAAAATGGAACGTAGCGACCAATGAACACCTCATGAACAGCCAATGCTATTGCTTTGCTCTTTAAATCCCAACTGCTCCGGCAAAGGATGCTTCACAGAAATTGTCCTACCCTGTAATTCTGGTATCCTCACTACAAGAAGTGAACACATGATAACTTCATGTCAAAAGGGTGGCTAACGAACAACTCAAGCAAGTAGTAGGAAACAATGATTAAGGTCATCTTAGTGAGGACTGCTCCTGCAAGGCTACATGAGAAAATGCACAGATTTATCTGAATACAGAAAAAAAAAAAAGATGAAAAAAAGATGGAAAACGTTAACAAAAGGGTACAGAAATCACAAATGTTGAAAGGAAAAAATGAAAACGAAAGGAGGGGGTATCACACTAAAATAAACACTGCAACAGAATCAATCATAAGAGTAGAAAGTCTGTAGCTGCAAAGCAGATGAGCCGTAATTGGCTATAAAACCCACCAGGACTAACAACCTGTTTTCTCCTCTGCAAAGCACACCGAGAGATTTAAAGCCAAACGACCAGCCTACCACATTCCTAGCTGCTTGCACATAAGAAAGGGCGGAAGCAGCTACATTAGATTTTTCTCGGCATTGTATGAAGACTCAGTATGACTGAAAAAAAGCCTTCCTACAGGAATAAGATGCTGCTTTTTTTTTTTCTGTCTGAATGTTCTCCAGTACCAGCCTGAGCGACTGTAACTCATCACCTGGTTCCTTTGACCCAGGAACATTCGCCTCCCTTACCCACTTCAGATTCCTGTGGCACTCCTTGGCCACAATCAAGCGGATTAGTGCCCAGACACCACGTTGGCACACTCCATACCTTGACACCGTACCTTGATTTGTAAGTCCTCTTACAAATCTCACTACTTCCTTTTTCACCACAGCTTTAATATCTCTGTTTTTATCAGTTTGTTACACTAGTCAGTCAAAATCCTTCCAACACGGGACTTTCTAAGGAAAGCTCAAGCTTTGGCTCCTCATTGCACTTGCAATGACAACCTCATTAAATATCCTTTTCTTACTCTCAAATTTTTTCTTCTTCAGTTCTTCCTTCCTGACTTCAATTGGCCCATCCCATCTTCCTTAGCATATTCATGAGACTGATATTAAACCAGCAAGGGGGTGGGGGGAAAATACATTTCCCATCTCTCTCAGAAGTTAAAAGATAAAGAAGAAAGCACAAAGCTGATCAGAGCCGAATCTTCAGGAACAAAGCTGTAATTACAATTTTTTCTTTAGGAAAATGCTGACTGAAGAAGGGTCCCAAGCATGGTGCTTATCCAGGCGTAAAGCACATACCTGGCTCACACATCCAGCATCTGAATTACCAGCAGAAAGAGTAAAAATGAGAGCCCATCAGTTAACTAGGAACTGTAAAAAAGCCTTCTCAGTTCATGTAAAACTTTCCCCCGATCATTCTTCTGGTCTGAGATGGAATATAGGAAATCCAGCTTCTAAACTGAACTTTTCCTCCCCTGAAGAGTTAAAGTATAGTTAAAGTTTTATTACTAATATTGATATTAAAACCAGCCATTATGATTACACTACAACAACCAGGAGGATAAGAAGAAGTAGCTTTTAATTTAATCAACCTTTACATTTAAAGCAGGATACAGTATCAGCTCTACTGATTATGTTATCTCAGGTGCAGAACAGACACAAACACTACCTGCATATGAAGGATTACTGTTTCACAGAGCACTTGCACAGCCAGAGCAAGGAACTGGGGAGGGTGGGGGATGTTTAACCTCGTGTAGTCCTCATTCCTTCTTTCAGGTTTTAGTATAAATAAAGACTGAGCGAGTGCTGCCAGGAAATGTTTAAATAAACAGGAAATCTGTGCAACAATGATAGATTTCAACATTTCAACGAGGGCAGCACAGTGACAGGCATTTAAAGAGTTCTCTTCCTGCACGTGACTCATATTTGGAGTTAATGGGTTTTACCTTGGGCAATTTCGTGTTTTTGTAACATAATAGTTCATTCTTTAAAAACAGTTCTGAATTTTAGTAGGCCAGAGGGCAAAGCTGTGAATACACAAGGCAGCTTTTTGGTTTGTTTCCCTCACCCACCCTGGTCAAAGGAAATAAAAATCCCTATCACTTTCTCTACCCTCAGCCAAAGAGACAGTGTTGGCATCTTTTTGGAAACTTCCTTTCTTAGTCCATTCCAGCTAAACATATCTTAACCATGACAGCTCTGTGAAAGGAAACTAAAGGAGCACACTGGAAGGGGAGCACAGTTTAATATTAAAATAGAATATAGAAACGTTGATTTTATTTTATCTGCAGATTTTTAATTTTATACCCATCATAGTCTTAAATGTTGTAGTAATTCCAAAAGGTGTTGGTATCCTAACCTTATCGGCAAAGGAGAAGACAGTGTTAGCAATTTCACTGAGTTTAGTAACATTGGGGGTTTTGGTGTTTTAGTGTCTTTAGGGTCTACAAAAGCTCAAGAGTTGGATATCAAGTGATGTTAAAATATATCTTCACTACAGAGGGTTGCACATGAAATGAACTTGCATTTACCTATTCCCTTAAAAATAAACCTTTTCCTTTAGCAGATAAATAACATTTACTAAGCACGTATTAATTTGGCTGATGAGTTAACTGTTGCCTTACCTCTCTCTGGAAGAAATTCCAAGCATGGGTCAGCCACTGGTACCTCGGTAGGCCATAATTGGTCATTCTGGCTTTTAGTGTGATCATATCGGACCACTGCACTGGAACCTGAAGCAAGGAAAGAAAAGTGATTCACACAACAGAAAGATGATAAAATGGATCAGTTGGCTGTGGCTCCAACCCAGAACTTCCATCTATTCTGAGATCTTTCCAGTGCAACAACCAAAATAACTCTGCATTCAAGTAAAACTGGGAAACAAGTGCTTCGATTTTTATGGTATTGAAAATTTAAGAGTCATACTAAAAAAAGGTTTTTGTATCCTCTGTTTACAAATTAAAGTACACTGGAAAGGGAGCTGTATTTTGGAGACACTCAGAGACAGCTGGGTACAATTTAGTTATATCATTACCAGATTAATTTTTTTTTTTATCTTGCATAAAACTGGAACTGAGCCCCGTTCAAGTCATCAAGGATGGCACTAGTCTGTCCCAGTTCAGGCACCAGCGTGGTGTCTTCTTAATCAACAGAAAGAAAGAGGCAGCAATACAAGGCAATTCATCTCAAGATAAATATTTTAAACAGAGCAGATGAATCATCCCCTGGAAGTCTCAAATCCACTTCACTGTCTAAGGTGACAAACTTAGGCTTAAATGTCTAACCTCTAAATACATAAAATTAATTAATTCTACCCTGAGAGTCTTTTCAGTGGCTTTTCTGGCTTTGCCTGAAGTCCCGCACACAGGTATCCTGAATGTAGTGGATTTCAGTACCTTGGCTCAAAGATGGTAACAAGAAAGCTTAGGCAACGAGGCCATATGAACTTTCTTCTTCACACACACTCATGGCCTCTAAGTCTTTCCTTCTGAAAGGTTTCAATAAGTACTCTTCTACTTTTTATCAGGGAGTATAGCGATAGGATGAGGGTAGATTTAGATTAGGTATTAAGAAGACATTCTTTACTCTGAGGGTGGTGAGACACTGGAAGAGACTGACCAGAGAAGCTGTGGATGCCCCATCCCTGGATGTGTTCGAGACCAGGCTGGATGGGGCTTTGGGCAACCTGGTCTAGTGGGAGGTGTTGGAACTAGATGATATTTAAGGTCTCTTCCAACCCAAACCATGCTATTACTCAAATCCAACTCCTCAGAAGGGAGGAGCTGGTGCTCCCATTTGTCAGTCTACTACCCTCAATTCGTAATTTGTTAGAAACAATATAAGCAAGTGCTACGGCACCTGGCATACAATGCAGTTAAGAGCCAAGATAAGAAACTAACTTCAGATCAGCAGTGCAAATTTCAGTGTGCCAAACTAAAACAAGGAGGTGAAGACTTTGCAGTTGCCATTGTAGGCACACGTACCATTCATGCTGAGTTTTGCCTTGTTCCTATTAACCTTAATAGTCATGGTAAAAGAAATCACACTTGCAATATCAGCTTTCATTTGGAGGGCGAGGGAGCAACTCTAGCGGCTGAGACTCAGTGATCACCTTCAGTTTGGAGTGAAGAGCAAAGGCATTCTGCAATACCAATAAATGTTATCTAAGAAAAAAAAATGATCACAATACTTCCCAAGGAGCCTGGTCTTTGTTGTGCTAGATGCTCTACAAAAACACAGGGACAATCACTGCCTGCCTGACCCCGTAATCCGAATAAGAACATTTGATAATATTTCACTACTGTTGCTAAGTTATACTACCATTTTGATGCCCTGGTAAAGCTTCATATATTATGAAAATGAATATATTAATAATAACCCAGAAATTTAACATGCCTCTGAATTAGCAGGATTTTTATTTCTTAAGCTATAAAGCACTGAACTCACAATTGTCTACATGAAAAACCTGTTATCAGTAGAGTATAAAAATTACTTAGAAAAAAGTATCACAGAATATTTCTACTGCAAACATTTACACTAGTCACTATAATAAAATCACTTGGGTTTGTACTCAATGCATTTCTCTTTCTACTGCATTGGAAGTCAGCACATTGCTTTCTTTGGATAATATTTGCTATCGCTGCAATTAAGCTCTTATTTGATGGACTATTTTTTTTTATTATCTTATTTGAGTTGAATACAGTCCAAGGTTATGCACGTAACACAAGGCGTCCAACTTCTTTATAAAAACAATGGAAAGCAGGGAAAAAAAATCAAGAAGTGACAAAAGGAAATTAAAAGCAAGTCAAAACAAACTAAACTCCATTGTAGGAAGGAAATTTGATTCTGGATCTAAGGAGGGATATTGGGATTCGTGTTGGACTGCTCTAAGAATGCCAACATGTCAAACTAAGGATATTGTTGTATCAACTAAAGAAGCTTCCCCACCAGCTCATGCATGCAGTAGTGCACAATACATCATCCTGAGATGCATTTGTTTGACTATACACTAACACTTCTGTGTAGTGCGTAGACAAACAAAAACTAGAGATGCTGGTTCGATTTCAGCATAAATTCTGTAAAGCTCCATTTGCCGTTGAGAAGTACTTACTCATTATTACTTTTCTAATGAGTCTCAAGGCTTGACCAATGCTCAAGTAAGCAAATAACCCATGCTGGCTTTTCAGTCTTGTGGGTGGAATAAATTAGTCACGAGGCACACTTCACACCAAGAGCTATCATGAGCTGGAAGGAAAATTGTTTATACAAGGGCTCTTACAGCAACTTGTCCACACGCCAAGGAAAGCCCATATTGGATTAGCAGAGGCGGTTATGCCTCAGTGACATTTTTGACAACATCACCCACCCACCTACACTAACACCAACCGATTCTCTGAAACCTACCAGGGGCTCGTGTGATTTCATGCTACGCTGAAACCAACATGACATGAAGTCCCCACCATGGGTTCAAGAAAGAGTCTTCTTATCTTTATCAAGTAGAGCAGGAGAAAGCATGCTCTAGGGAGGTGACCTGTACAGGTATGAAAGAACTGCTGAAAAATAACTGTGCTCTTCCAGACTGCCACATTCTCAACCCATCTCAACAGCAAGAAACCTGAGCCTGGCCCACCTCATTAAACAAAAAGCAGTAGCGTTAGGACAAAGGAAATAAGAAGACAAAATCAGATGGAAAGAGAAAATAAAACAAAACAAAAACCCCACAGTATTTCAGGGGATAAGGAATAAAAAATATATATATAAAGGGAGAGAAGAAAAGAAAGAACAAGAGGACAGCAGTTGATTAAGACTGGTTTCTTCTGTTCTATTTGCATGCTAATGTTCCTACACTTGAACTCCTGGAAGAAAGAGGAAGAACTGGAGAAGCATGGAATATCTGAGTTCACCATGACCCACTGCCAAAGGTGCAGACGTGGTGCCCAACGCTGCTTCTTTTGGCAAGGGGCTGCAGGCACAGCTGTGTTTTTTTCTGGAGGGAAGGAGCATCACTAGTGCCTTAACGTACGGTAGGGCTATGCCAGCTTTTATCAGCCCATCCCAGGTATGGGTTTCGGTAACATAGAAGGCAACTGAAAGCTTGCAGGGTCACACTAAACCAAATGTAACTTCAGGTTCACTAACTGAATAGTGAAGGTTGGAGGAGGCATGTAACGGTGCACTGAAGGCTGTGTTATTTCAGGCAGCTTCCACTGACAAGATTTCTGTGGAAAGATGGATGTGTAGTTATAACTGTCAGCCTTGGCAAAACCCCCGCAGAGGGCAGCTGTGCCCACAGGATGAAGCATGCCTCTTGTCTGCATTCCCAATTTTAAAATGCATCAATGTAAGCTGACATTTAAAGTAAAGAGATAGCCTTAGTCACTGTTATATTAGAACACCCCACTGGAATCTGAACCACAAGGGAATGAGTGCTGCTACGTTAACTTCAGACTTCAAATCTGCCAGAAATTCCTCTGGTCCCAGTACCGTGTAAATATCAAGAAGGCTCCCTCCCATCTTACTGCAATGTAATTGCTACTCACTGTTGGAAAGACCAGTATATTTGGCATATCTTGGCAGCTCAGAGAAAATAGTTGTCCCTCTAACCATAAAAACGTACCAGACTGAGTACAAGATGTAAGGATACAGCAGCCAGCAAAATAACATTTCGGTTTAATTCCTGCTTAACACTCACCCATTTTCTTGCATGATGGCTACAAGTCTTCAGTTTGAAAATTAAAGGTTGGTACAGCTATAAAAACTAGACAGTGATAGAACCTCTTCACAAGTTTACAGAAGAGTGTTTTATAGCTAAGACATGTTTTGCTTAAAACTGGCATTTATAGCTTGTGGAGGCAGTGTGAAGATTTCGGCAGACAGCAAGTCCTCTATTGAAAGACCACACTGTGTTTACCACATAGTACACTCAGCTATAGCTCTTTAAAACATGAAGAACTTTTGGGGCAAAATCCCTTCAAATTTTCACATCTCCTCTCTCAAAATACTTATCTTAAGCCTTAGGTTCATACTTTATCCTCAAAACTTTCACTGACTTCAACAAGAACCTGCCTAAGCAAGAATTAACAAAAAACAAAGTCCTTAAATCAGGGGCTGCAGGATTTGGCTCTCTAATAGAGAGCGAGTGGGGAGACACCCAGAGAGAACCTTCCAGACAGACAAGCTTTCCCAGAAGAATTCCCTGTTTAAGAAAAAGGCAGTCAGATGAAATTAGACCCTCGGAATAATGAACAAAGATAAACACTAAAGCAATTAGAAAACAGCTAGCTAATGGAAAACTTTGTTTTCTTCTGTTGAAAAAAGTGCAGCCTCCTTTTCTGACTCACCGTTATTTCCTGCTCGTAGGTCCAAACACCACAGGCCAGTTCAACACAGAATATTACAAGCAAGCTTCCAAAGTACTGCAGAAAATAGAATGGTCTTAGTTATTTTTGATATTCAGGGTAACTTTGAAAAAAAAGACAACATTCTTAAAAGACATCTCAAACCATTATTAATATTTCACATGACTGATGACTTGGAACCTGAAATACAGTTTTGTAACCAAAATATGAAAGACAATCTTTTTTCCCCTCATATAAACAGGAAAAAAATTTTTTTTCAGTTCTGTCCATTTAAGCAACATATCCAAATCACGCTAACAACCAAGAATAAAAAAAAAAAAAAAGAATAAAAAGAAAATTGACAAGACAGAAGAAAACTAGGTTCTTGAAAGCTATGTTCTTATCGAAGTGATTTAGACATTTAAGGTCAGGCATAAGTGTACAAATATTTATTCAGATGGATTAAAAAACCTTCGCCTTTTACTATATCTAACCTCAGACTATTTAAAAAGAGAAAATACAGGTACAAATGAAGAAGCTGTACAGGTCTTAGTAATGACTGGTTCCTGCAATTAAAAAGAGTAGGACTGTTTTCTGTATAGCATCATGAAACCCTTTCTGAACTGCAGGATAAAGCTGCATGGAAATTATGACTCCTTTAACCGGTGTCACCTATTAAAAGTAACCTGTTTATCTTTTATTTAAAGCAGAAGTATGGTTCCACTCATTCTCGACTCCAAACTTTCTTCCATTTCAACAGACTGATCCCCCTTCTTGTTCTCGGCGTCCGAAACTTAAAGTTACAGATTTCATGGATTTTAATTTTCTTTTGAAATCAAAGAAACACCATCACAATATAACATACAATAGAATAAATATATAATGCCATTAGTAGGATACATGCCAAAAGGCCTCTGATGTAGTCATTTAATTCCGTAATCTGTTTAAGACAGCTATACATGCACAAAACATGTACTGAGGATAAGTGATTTTTTTTTTCTATTAAAAGGTCAGTAGGCTGTATTATTTAAAATAGAGTAAATAAGTCCACAAGTGTTAGGATTTAACAGCCATCTATACGCATCTTCTTCCATCACCCAGTCTGGAACCCAGTAATTCACAGATACCTTGGCAGCTACTGAACAGTGTCTTGCCTTAACTTCTACTTGCTGATCACACCTAACTCCCTGAACTAGGTTTGTAGACGCAAACAGCCAAATTAAAAACATGCATATAAAAAACATCCATGTGAATTTTCAAGAGAAATCTGTACTCATATCTGCCCCCTGCAAAAGTCTGTTTAATAAAGATGGCGCTGAAAGAAGAGATCCTGTTTGACTAGTCTCCACCACATTATATCGTGTCTTCAAGTCATTATAGCTGAACAACACATCGTATATCGTTATAAATCAACACTATGATCACATGCAGAGCTCCAGCATAGGCCTTCAATAACCAGTATGTTCATCCTCCACAGGTCCAAGAGAGGAGAAAATTTGAGTCATACCTTGTAAGAACAATGATGCTTTCTCTAAAAAATAGTGGATATGTTGTCTAGAAGCTCATGAATTTATCACTGTAGTGCCTGCAAGTTATGCAAAGGGTTCTTAAAAAAAAAAAAAAAAACCACAGAAATTTGTTTTGCAAAGTATTCACTTAGAAAGGAGGAAAGAACGCCCCCCATGCTTTAGTTCTTCAATTCATACAAACAAAATGTTTAAGGTCATTATGGGTAATACTGACATTTTTGAAAGGGCGAACAACTGAACGTTTAGGTGGAAAGCAAATTTGAGTTCACAGCTGTCAAAGAAAATGTCAGTGGTTTTATACTGTAACTGAATAACAAACCTAGGACTGCCTGCTATCCCCAAATCTAACACAAAACTTGCTGATCATAGTGAAAGTGATAGACCTGGGGGTGTACATGTGACGTTCTCTGGAAGACTCTTCATTTGCAGTTCCTTGTAATGATTCATTCATTCACAAATCTTAATATTTGAAAACTCTTCATTTTTGTCAGCACATAGTTAAGAAAGGTTCTGGTAGCAGTTGAAGACAGAAGAGCCAAACCGAAGATTTCCTCCAGTTACTGAATATAGCTTGGGATAGAAAACTACGAAGCCAGATTCACCCCTAAACCACTTCTGGGTGTGCCAGGAATTGAACACTCCTGACTCCGGCTACATCTGGACACATCAAGGCACTGCAGAATCAAGCCTTCTGTCCTGAGAAAGCACATCATCTGGCCACAAGGGAAATGACAAAAAAACCCTGACACAGCGTTTACACACATGAAAGCCCATTCTAGGAACTGAGCAACTGCAGGCACACCAAACCCACACACAGGAGCTTCAGTTTCACTCTGCTGTTGAAGGGGAATATTATACCTCCCTCTAAATGCAATGGTTTGCAAAACAAATAATTCTTATGTAAGTGGCGTGGGTAAAAAAAAACCCTCTAACCATTATTTAAATTTATTACCCCTAATTTCCATCTTCCAAATAGAGAAAATATTACTGGCTTCAACGCTTATTCCTTGTCCCCAGTTGAATTCCCACAGGAGTCTGAATGCTAAATGCGTCTTCCTGCATTTACACACTTCTGCTTTATGCCAGAAACAGGGACTTGGTTTTGAAGCAAGGCTTAATATTTCTTCCAATGGGCCAAGTGGCTACATTTTGTAAAGGAGACTTACTCACTGAGGAACACCACTGGGCATTAACCACCACTGGGCATTACCCTCAGAACAGCATCAGCAGGTCGCCAATACTCCCTCCTACAGCAAACCTCCCCCAGAGCACTCTCAGCCATTGCTGAGATATTTTCTTCTGTTTTTTTTTTTCTTTGTGTTGGTTTGTTTTGTTGGTGGTTTTTTTTTTTTTTTTGGCAGGGAGAGGGTAGGTTAGGAAAGGCACGGAAGAAAGTGAATGGTTTTACAAAGATATCTACAGGTTATCATAAAATAACTAAAAAAACCCTACAAACAGTAATGCAAGGCCACAATCACCTTCACAATCAAGAACTAGAGACCTTTTAAATGGCAAATACTAGTCTTTTAACACTTTTCTTTTGTAGGTAATTGGTAATTAGTATCATTCTCTCCCTATGCAAAGTCATCGGAAAATTGAAGTGATGCCTTCATCCTGTTATAAACCCGGCAGAGTCAGTTTAACAGAAGGATTTCCTCCAGTAAGGTTGTGAAAAAGCTAAAATATTGCTTCCTTGCGAGAAGCTGAATGACTGAAATGGTGATAGAAAACACTCTTTTGAGAGTAACAAATCAATGTAAAAATTAAAAATAAAAATGCAGCAGACTGCTCCTCACTAAGTCTTGGACACACATGTGATCAAGATCCCAAACTTCAGCAGCAGTGTCAAATGGATGTTGGCAATTAGCAGGAGCTGGTTCTCCCTCAACTTCCTTCAAGTCCCAGGCCTTGGAGAAAGTAACAGTGAAAGAGGAAGGACAGGCTGGAGAGTTGGGCAGAGGAGAACCTTATGAAATTCAATAAGGGCAAGTGTAGGGTGCTGCCCCTGGGGAGGAATAACCCCCTGCACCAGTACAGGTTGGGGGCTGACCTGCTGGAGAGCAGCTCTGGGGAAAGGGACCTGGGAGTCCTGGTGGACAACAGGATGACCATGAGCCAGCAATGTGCCCTTGTGGCCAAGAAGGCCAATGACATCTTAAGGTGCATCAAGAATAGTGATCACAGCCAACATCCCCGTCCTGCCCTGAAACCTCTGATGTAGAAGCTACATCCATCAACATCAGGGAAACCCACTTACTCACAGCCAGCGCAGAGACACTATGAGATGATGCGCAGCTACTGCAAGTTACAAGTGCCTCCAGAGGGGTCTTGCTCTTTTGAAAGTCAGACAACTGTAGTTCACTTCTACAGGGAATTCATATATAAGAAGAAAAAACAGTAGGATTGTACAACACACGGAATGGAAATCCAATGATGATGAAATTCAACCACTGAAGGCGTGTAACCATTAAGTAAATAGTCAAAGACAGAAAAAAAGAAACCAAAATATGGTGACTAGCACTGCAGTAACAGGTTTTGTGCTAATTCAGATGGCTATTTTCAAACAGCTACCTGCATAAAGGCTATCAGAACCTGACAAAGCACTGGAAAGGTACATGGTATTTTCACCTACACATTAAAAAGAAGAGTCAAAACAATTTAAAACTATTTTTAGAAAGATCTGTATGGACTATCTAAATAGGATCAAAACTTTTAGTCAGAATGAAATTCCCGCACCCAGCTATGGCATCCCATAAGAAGATACAAATTCCCTATATGCCAGTGCTCCATGCATGGAACATATATGCTCTGGCATATTCCCAAAATGTCTTCCAATCTCTCTAAGGCTAAAAATGGAACAGCAAAATTAATTTATCCTAATTAAATTATGACAGGCTTTTTGCTATTCTGCTTGCTCTACCAAACTAAGTGAATGACAACCACCACAGCATACATTACAGGAGCACATTTCTTTCTTGATCATCTCAACCATTTAGATACAAACACAAATTAAAATAGCAAATGCAAGCATAAAACTGCTATTGCTGAATCTAAGATATTTTGCATTCTTTTAAAAGGTCTTTGTTCCAACAATTCCCATTCCGTTCAGAGAGCAACGGTGAATGGCGCACACATGAAGTGCCTCTCAACATAAAATCTCTCCCTTGTGGTTTTCTGTCCCGCAGAGTATAGGATTTTTTGTTGCAATCATGGGCAACTGCAGGGAAAGCTATAAAGCGTGAAGCACAATGTTTTATGTTTTTTTGCAGAGATGTAATACAAAACTCGTGCTGTAATTCTAGAGATTTGTTTGTCTTGAATATGCCACACAATTCCTGCAATTAATCACTTAATACAATCTGTCTATGCTTCTTAGGCAACAGGTGAAAAGAAGTGGTGGAAAATAACCTTCTATTACTGTTACTAATGTGGCAACAGGACGATGGAAAACCCGTGACTTCAGAAAACAGAGTACATGGAGGGAGTTTGTAAAACTTTTGCCCCTCCTCCCACCCCAGTCCCCATTTTAAATGCCCTTCTCCAAAGTACTTCTGAGAACACAGAATTTTTCGAAGATTTTTTTGACAGTGGAAGTATTAAACTCTGATTACACTCAGCAAAGGAAAACTAGAGCTAAAACTCTAGCATCCTGCAGTAGTCTCCTTCACAATGCCCTGGCTGTTGCACTGAATAGCCAGTGCCCTATTCTCAGGCACCGGGATAATCCCACTGGCACAGCTACAACACCTACGATTGTCCTCTGAGGATGCCCTTCCAAACTCTAGTGTAAGCATTATGCCAGAAATAAAGCTAAGAGCAGGAGCCCTTATAGAAACGTGATGACTTAGGGTACTTAGTGACCCATGAATCACTATGGCCCTCTGGTGCCAAGCAGCCCACACAGGTAAGGGTAACCATACTACAAAGTCGTGGACACCCAACTATGTTCCTGTTCAATGGGGTTTTTTGCTCTGCCACAGCTCGATTCAGTAATTTTTTTTGCCAATGACCTACAGAGTCATAGAATCATTTAGGTTGGAAAAGACCTTCAGGATTATCAAGTCCAATCGTAAACCTAATGCTACCAAATCCACCAATACGCCATGTCCCCGAGGACCACTTCTACAGGTCTTTTAAATACCTCCAGAGATAGTAACTCAACCACTTCCCTGGACCTATGGAATAGCTCATCGGCATTCAGCTACTATAACCTGTAAAATCAGTAGGCTGTTAGCCCACACACAAGGAGAGGCAAAGACCTGGGCACATCCTCAGTCATGATCTCTTGATCTTGCTTGTACCAAACATGAGATGATTTTGTTTGCAGTTTGAAAGTATGATTCGGAAGCAAGAGTCTAGGCAACTCATGAAAATATGAACTGAGACAGGGTTCTGCAGCAAGCCAGATTTCATTCGAACTAGAAAGGCACAAGAGTGGCTTATTTTATCTTTTTCCCGTCTCAAAGCTTTTGCTTTGCATGCTGCATGATGCTCCTGTTACTGGGATTAGGACCCTATTTCATCTGTTCTGACAGCTTCCGAGTTAACTACTATCATCCTAGAAAACCTGAGGAGACTTCCCATTCTACTAAATTAATCTCTAGAGAACAAATATATCCCATCACACAACATACTCAGAATATTGGCAGCTTCTTAAGTGAGAAAGCAAGAGAGCACCCTGTATGTGAAAGCAACTGGGCCTGGACAACAACTGGAGTGAGAATTTCCAACATGGTGAAGAAGCCTGAGAGCATGGGGAGTGTTGCAGCTTTTGGAGAATCTGGTGTACAAAACTGTAGAAATCCTTCCATTTTTTGAGCAAATGTGCCTTTCTTTGAAGGATCAGTGTACTTAATAATGAATCATCGTTCATGTGCTCTGCATTTCATTTAATAAACAACTTTTTCAAGCTTTAATACTCTCCTCCCAAGCGTTTTTCTTTTCTCCCAGAGGATATAAAACAACCTTTTTTTTTTTTTTCCTTCAGAATCAAGAAAAACCACAAGCCTTATGTCAGAGCAAATTAAGAGTAGCTCATCAGCAAGTCCAGCCTCCTCAGACTTGCTGTCTGGTGTTCCCACCACTTTCCTGGACAATGTGGTCCATATGGCAACAGAGTCAAGGAAGGCTCTGGGAGGGAAGGGCAGGAGCTGAAGGAGATTCCAAGGTTAAGGCAGCTGCAGAATGAAACCTTACGGGAATCTCTAAAAGATTGGAGTACATGGTATGTAAAACAGATGCCAGAAGATTTTAAGAGGGTTGTGCACAGCATTTCCCAATGGCTAACAGCCTGAGAGCGTCAGCCTTGTTCTTCTGAGACACGAGCCATCCAGACATCTGTCTGCACCCTGAGAAATGTCAGATGACAACCACCACAATGCTGGATCACCAATGGGAACGAGACCCTTTTTGTGCAAAACCTAATAAAAAGTCCTTCTCCCTTCACTAAGTTACAAGCTATGGTTCCTTTTACTTTTGTTAGGTTAAGAAATAATAAAGTTATTTTAATGATTAATCCAGCTATACTTTTTAAAAATGGAACAACACCCATTAAATGGAGTGAGACAAGCTGCATGGAAAACTGAAATTCTCTGTTTATCCATTCCAACAGCGCAAACTTTCCCCTGCCCCCCCCTCCCCCCCTCAGCCCTGCCCTGGAGGGATTAACAGTTCATTTGTCATTCTGATTTAAAATTTGGTTTACTTGCTTGACAACACAGAAATTTCTGAGAGACGCAGTCACAAGTCAACAAGGAAATGGGCTGAAACCACCAACTTACAACAGCAGCTACTGAATGCCATACAGTTTTTCAAAAGAAATACCTTGCAGAGCAAGATGATCAAATATTTCTATTATTTTAGATTCATTTTCCCAGATCACAAAATTTTATCAAAATGTCTTAAAGCCCGTGACCTTTGCAAAGTCCAAGTTTTATATAATAGTTCCCACTTTTTCCAAAACCTTTGTAAATAATTTTCTGAATAAAAAAAAAAAACCCATCACAACACCTTTGATGGCAATGAACATTTTAATTTTCTAAGGTATGTGTCCAAGTTCTTTTGACTGAGCCCTTTGCTTTTTAAAAAACTAAACAAAATTATTTATGAATAGTTAGAACTTTGTCAACAGCCTCGATTCTTCTGTGAGATATTAATGATCAGTTTTACATTTTTACTTTAACTGTTAATCTTTGTTTTATAAGGAAACAAGCATTACTTTGGAAATAAGCAATGCACTCTTCAGACAATTATTACGATTTATTTGCCCAAGGCTCAATTACCTTAAGTCAATGAACTCCAAAGAATAAAGGTCGCTGCAAGGTCATGTTAAAGTACTGAACAGGACATAGGTAAAGATAGACATTAAACCATAATTTCCTCATGGCTTACAACATTCCTTTCCTGCTTCTTCTCCCCTTATTTTATAGGATTTATATTAAAAACTAAAGCTTCCTTTCTGCACAGATTTTCGAAACACAGCTCCCTTCACATCTCTATGCACTCTTTATTTTCTACCAAGGAAATTAAACACTATAAAAATGCTTCTTTAGTCAAGAAAATCCGTTTTCCTTGTAAAATAGACAAATTTGCTGCTGATACACACAATAGGTCTGCCTCAGCATGGCCCAAAACACCTCAAACATGGCAGGGGGGTTGGATTAGATGATCTCCAGAGGTCCCTTCCAACCCCTCTCATTCTGTGATTCACCGTGAGATACAGAACCTATATTCTTATCTCACCACGAGATACATAATTAGTCAAAAGGGCAAGATTAGGCAAGAGAGACAGATTAAATTACCTGACAGGACATCCAGTCTATACTCATTTTGTGGCAACAAGAATGCAGTTGAACCACAGCGTCAAGGCATGCCCCAACGGTGGGGCTGGGCTGCATTTCATATAAGACATGAAGGTTTGACTGGGCTTTATGGATCTGTTTACTCACTCCTTCCTTGCTCTCAGGGACTCTCTCATTCCCTATTCCTTTCAGCAGAGGAAAAAAAGCTGGACAAACAATCAGTGAGAAAAGAGGAGCTGGGAGGGACAGAGGGGAAACAAAAAAGCACTACAGCAGCAAGACCATGTACCATCTCAGCACCTGCCCATATTTTCTCTGTCAAGATACAGCATCCCTCATTCCCACCCTGGTATCACTCCCAGCTCTCCAACATCAACAACTCCAGTCTCTTCAACCTACTGTCCTATCAGTCTCTGTCTTTTCAATAGCTTCCTGGTACCCGCTGCCATCATTTCACCTCACCTGCCTTTCTATTAACTACCTTCCTGCCCCTCTTCACCAGGGAGTATCCCTCCAGAGTCTTTTTCAGCTCTGATGTGATTTCAGCCTCTCCTACTGCCCTGGGCATCAATGACTTTCAAGAACTTGGAAGGAGGAAGCAATATTAATAGCGTAAAAAGTGGGAATGGGAGGAAACAGGACCAAGGAAGAGAAAAGGAACAAGGCTTGCTCCAAAAGTTTTGGATCATGAGGCCAGACAGAGTGACACCTAGTAAAACCAAAACTCAGGATATACGCCCTCAAGAACAGGTAAATCTCCATCCGGTGAGCCTAGAAGTACAGCACGCAGTGAAAAGCATGTCACAGAAGTCCAGGCAGCGTATTTCATGCTGAAAACATACCGAAACCGTAAAATGACTACTGTTGACACATATTTACCTTTTAACTTAACACGTTTTCCAAAATGGCGAGCAAGTGGCTCTTCACTATTACAGAAGTAAGCAAAAAAGAACCCCAACATTTTAACTGACGGCATCATAACTGCACTGTCCAACCTTGCTGTTGTAAATCAAAGGCATTACCCTGTATAGCCCTCAAGGGACTGGATATTTCTTGTTACTTTGAGACACCAGATAACTGTGTCAAATAGCACCGTGCTGTCTCTGCTCTGGTACAACAGGGCTGTGCATTCAAGGCAGCTGCTAAGTGCTGAGTTGAAGGACAGAGATCACCACCGTGAGCACAGCAAACATTCGGATTTAAGCCAAGCATTCGCAAGAAGACGTGGACACTCCCACCAGCTCAATTCCTGTCGTGCTCTCCACCCCAACTCTCTTCCCTCCGTGCTCAAAAGTGCAGCTGCTCTGGATGGCAGTTTGTTCAGCGGGCTCCATCCTTCATCTCTGAGTGCCTCCCAATAACCCGTAACGCTGGGCAACCTGTATCTCTCCCCTGTAAGCTCCCTCTCCTAGTTATGAAAATTAGGCACTGTTGCAAAGCCTTTGAGAAAGTCTTTTAATACACAGCACTGTACATTTACGTTGGAGAAGACAAGGTCAACAACACGCACTTCATGCTTAGACAGACAGAGAGAGAGGCTGGCACTGGATCCCACTTCCATCGTAGTCCACTCCACCGCGCTGGTAGCCCTGCAGAGCTTGCAGCCCAGCTCCTGCAAAGCACAGCTTTGCTCTGTGGTGACACTGTGGCATCACCAACACCGATCTCAAAATCTAACAATTTGTTTGAACCTTAAAAAACCTGATCTGAACAGGACAGAATCTTACCCTCTATCCCATTTCAAGGCAAAAAGATGTTTAATAATGATTGGTATAGTCATCTCCTCAAGGAGTTCACCTTTGAACTGAAAGTTAGAAATACGGAAAGATTAAAAAAAACCCTGAAACTACTGACGTATAATAAAAATTGGTGAACTTTAAGTGTATTTTCTCTTAGAAGTGGAACATCACACAAGCAGCACTTCAAAATGCAAGCTAAATGCCCAGCCCCTTACTGACCCACTGACTATTTTTGACAGAATTTGAGTTTTAGCACAGTACTGGCTTCCCATCAAACTTGTACTCCAATATTATAAACCCATTTAAACACATCTTTCAATGAGGCAGACCCGCCTGTCTTGTGAATCTCCATTTTCCTCTTGTTCACACCACATTCGTAAATGAGCTGCTGATAAAAGGCACAAAATATGAAAATTAACTCAGTCCCTGTCCCGTGCAGTTCTACAGTGCACGAGTTTACACCAAGTGTGTTTGTCAGTTATTTCTTCCCTTTCGATGCTTGGTAGTTAAATAATGAAGAAATACTTCTGGTTGGTAAATAACAATTCCAGTGCCAAATGTTAGTACAAGGTATTGGAGCAGCTGTGACTGTGGTAAGAGTCCACATGGGTCAGAACAGATACCCTTTATTATTACAGAACAAATAATGTATATTATGTATTTCTCCAGAAATACGTGCTGCCACAAAAAAAAAAATAGATAAAAATTAATTATCACTAAAATCTCACAGTAATTCTCGCCAACTGTAGCCACAAGTACTGCAGAATAGTTGGTGCTGTGGTGGGTAGAGCAGCTAACATTTCACACAGTCCCTTCTAGGAAGACACTGGAAGTTACTGGTATCTTGCAACATAGTAGATGTCTAAATTTAATTATCCTATCATCTCTGCATCCACGTGGTCTGAAATGGGTATAGAAGAATCTGCCCCATGCGGTGATAGTCAGTGTTTTCCTGTCATTCTTCAGAGAAACTACTTTGACCCACACTGCATTTAGCTGGCTGAGAACCACCGACATGAAACAGCCACATTCACCTCAGGTTTGTCACATATCCAGTTTACCTCTTCAATCAAAACGTAGTATCATTTCATTTTGTCTCTTTATGAAATATTTGCCTGCTTCTAAAGAAAATACCAGTTTAGTTTAATGAAGGTTTTTCTGGTCATGTTTCAACTCAATTAATAGACAATTTAGTCTGCCAAGTTGCAATTTATAAACAGGTTCCACCTTGGTGAATTAACAAACTGTCTGACCACACACCAACAGGGTCTAACAATGTTGAGCTCTGAGGAGCATTTATTTCTCTGCCAACTTTATGATAAAAATCAGTAAAAGGATTTGCCCTATTGACCATCAGATATTTCTAACAGTTTTTCCCTTTGTGAAAACATATGCAGAAAAATTTGAATCCTGCGCTGTTTGAATGCTGTAATTACAGAAAACTCATAGATGACAGAATTGGCAACAAAAACTTCAGCCAGGAAAATACTTTCCAGTGGTATTTTCATGAAACTCTTCTTGTCAAGCAACTGAGTTTACTCTTGTCTTAATAAAACAACAACCTCAAAAAAATTTGCACGTCCTTAAGGTTACTATTCTTACAGAATATATACATGTGGGGTTGGTTTGGGGGGGAATTTTTTTCCTTAGTTAGGCTATGTGGACAATGGACTTGAAAAACAATCCAAAATGTACAGAAGCTTAGAAGAAAAGCAGCAAATAATGGTTCTAGATTTGAAAAAAACTACAAAAATTTAAATACTCTTGTTTGAATAACTGTAACAAGCACCACAAAACCTGGACTCTAGTTTCTCATCCTTAGACTTTTCATACATTCAAGTCAGTGACTTGGGGGAGTCCAGATCCTCCAGTTTAGACTGGCATCGCAGCCACTTCTACATGAGGGCATTGGTCATTCACAACACACAACACAATTTTATAGACACTTATAACAATATTATAGACACTTAGGGTAGACCTGGGCTCTTTATGCCAACTAGCCTTCAGGACTACGTATTCCTGAAGCAATTAAAAATTAAATAATAATATCTTTAAAATGCTGGTTCTACAAATAACCCAGACCACAAACCACAGAAGACTGGGGTGTCATATTTTCTTGCTATTAAGCTGAGTAAACATTAGTTCAATTTATATTTATGCCCCATGTGTAGCCAGGAAGGTTTCAAGCATTTAATTGCACGATAAAATTTCAAAACCAAATGAAAATTATGTATTCAGATGTATTAAAAATAGCTCATACTATATATATATATATATATTTTATGGCCCTCATGCTTTATTAGATTTTTCAAAAAATCCAATTCAATTAACATTAGCAATAGCAATTAGCATGCTGCCAGGAACGTCAAGACTTGTATCCAAATATCTGTGCATGCCATCATTTTGTGATGTGTTTGTGTACTTCGAAAAGAAGATTAAAAGCATGATTGAAGAGGTTGTTAATGTTTTACATGAAGGTTCTTTTCTTTCAGTTCATCTGGTTGTACAAAAGCTCATGTTGTTGATCCATCACTTTTCTGATTAGTGTGATGAATGAAGCATTGACTTATGTCTGCATACTTCCGTGGTATAACACGACTGCCTTCATTTAACAATCAATCAAAGACAATAACATACTTGGGAAGATATCACTTAGTTTTGCTTATCAGTTTGCTTAGCAAGACCGAATTCTCAGGCTCCTGAAAATAAAATATTGCAACTTAAAATGGCAGAAATGTCTTGTTTTGATTCACTGTAATTCGACTGCCTAAACATACTTTAAATAATTTATTTCCAGATGGCATTAAAAGTTATAAATGATTTCTTCTTTTCACTGGCAGTTTAAATAAGGCCAAAACCAGTTTTAACTTCATTTTCTTTTGAATTAGTTACGATTTTTTCCAAGGCTTATACCAAAAATCATAACTTTTCTTTTTCAGATACTGGCCTACATCATATACTTGCTTTTGCCTTTTAATTATTTCCCATTAAAAACTATTGCCACTATAAAACATAAAGCACTTTATGAAAATAATCTTGTAACCTTATCATAAAAACTAAAGGCTTAATAAGTTCACCATCTTTTAATACGTTCACTATTAATATAACACAAAAACATGTACAAAGCACCTTTAAAGTATGTAAGGAAGGGTAATAGATAAATAATTATATGGCATGAAGGTACATTAATCCATCATTTTTATGCACGTGGTCATAACTAAATAGCATCTATCTTAGGACTTGTTTCCATTGACTTTAACATTGCAATGTTAAGATCTAGAAATAAAAAAAATGCACGACTATTATACAACTACAAAGTATTCAGATTTAAATAAGAGTTCTTCCTAACCATACAGCTTTGAAACAACAGTCTTCTAATTGTACAGAGGCTTAACAAATATCCAAAAGGAGAAGCAGCATTTGCCCTCTTGCAGCTGAAGAACACTTCTGCTGCAGACCTTCATCTGGAAATCTCAAATAAAGCTTACTCTAAACCTCTCAAATAAAAACGATATTTTAATACAAAACTCTGGTACAGTTTCTGACTGGTTTAACTGTCAGAAATACTTCCTATGAGACAAAAGCAAAGGTTGCATTAAGTCTCAGATAACTTCTCTCTTTTTTTTTTTTTTTTTGTCATTTTGTGTGAAATTTGTGAGGTTCGGGTATCGTGTACTTCAGCCCGGCACAAATCGACAAGAAAAATACAACTGTATGCAATTTGGGAGAAACCAATACACACTGCAGTGAAAAAAAACCAAACAGCAGGAGCCCAACTCTACTTGTGTAAGACTCTTGGATATTCTCAAGACCTGAAGGATTTTACCAGTCCACTTTCTCCTACTGCAGTTGTGGTACTCAAGTCCGATACACCTCTTTCTCTCCCATGGCTCCCACTCTCTTGGACTTACAGACTGCTTGGAATCCTGCTCATCCTCACCTTAAAAGACAAAGCCCAATTCTGCAGAGGGCTACCCAGCTTGACTTCTTAGAAGCATTCAGATACATCGCACTCCTTGATCTCAGTGTTGCTGATGGTCTTCACCAGGTGAAGAAAAAGGTATTTGGCTCCCTTGGCAGTTGAAGCCTCATCACAGTTAAATTGTAGATAGAGCCTTGTGCAGGAGACACTATTGCTTTTCAGCTGTTGTTGGCTCAGTTATGTAGCTTCCAAACAAAGGAAAAAGCTAGGTACTTGGAATTTATTTTTAAACTTGCTCACAACCAAATACAACTGCAAAATTCCACATCCACATAAGAGAAGGCAAAGCTTACGAATGCACTCAGAATTAACCTTCATTAGCTACAAATGCTGTTGCTTTACGCACATAATCAACTGTGGGGATAAAGCAAAGCCTAGGTTATTTAGCTACTGCACAGCAAGACACAAAAGGGCAGCATAAGGGTTTATTTCGGAGCACTCAGACTCACGTTCCTATAATTATTAATACTTAAGAGTTTGAGTTATTTTTCCCTTCAGCAACTCCTCTACTAAATGAAGTGGATTTTTGCAAATGAGACACTGCTTGTCTTTCAGACACAGCATAATGCAGTCTAGGCAATAAATTCTTTCCTACTGCGTGCTTTGCAATTACAATTCCTCACCCATATCATAACTCAACACAGTAATAAAAAATAATCAGTACTTATGTAATGCCTGTGGATTAAAACTTTTCTTACCCTGTTGAAGTGAAGCAAAAGTGAGCTGGTTTTAGAGGTTATGAAACGTACCCAGACAAGGAGCAACAGATTTCTTTTCACTGTTCCACAGTAGCCCAGCATTCCAACTATGATGAGGAAACAGCAGACTGCAATCATGACCGGGTGGACCACAGGAAAATAAGTCAAAATGACAGCCTCCTCCACCCTAAAACCAATCAGAATCAAAAAAAGCATAATCACACAAAAACAATAGAGAAAAAAAATGTAATATAGCCGTTAAAACAACAACGGCGGATTAACAGATGTATTATTTCCAGCCCCTTACAAGTTTCACAGAAATCTCTTCTATGTGGTTTTAAAGCCAAATGCTGCATTCAGGTACCAGAAAGTAATGCATCATCCAAAATCTCTTTGGGGCAAAGGTGATCTTCCTGTCCTGCACTTGCACAGTATGTAGCACAATGAGGCCCTGTTCCATCACCAGCGCTCATAAGTGCTGCTGTAATAAAACTAACAGCATTCCTAAATCTCTGGACTGAATAAAGTATTCAAAAACCAAACATTAATATAATATGGTTACATGTTGGCAAAGGGCCAGAAATTGATCTCTGTCAGAAGAGAAAGGCACAGGAATAAAACAAGACTGAATTAATCTTTTCCTAATTTCAACTGATGCCAGAAATAGTTGCAAAAACACACCTTTCAACAAAATAATAATTAGCTCAACTGAAGGCTTCTTAATGCTAGAAATCCCAATTAGGAAACTTGCTGTACTGAATGAACCACAATCAATCACCCACACAGATTAATAAGTTTAAGGAAAATTTTACCTTGTTTCTGCAGTTAAAGTGAGAACATTATTCAGGTAGTCTCTCATCCAAGCAGAAACACCTAATACGCTAATGGACATCAACTAAAAAGAAAAGATGAAGTTATTTATCATGCATTTTAAAAAAAATTCAAGTTCATTCTTAATTAGAGAATCAGTCATGAGCAACATCCTCCATGCATTCATTTATCTGAACAGCACACCATCCCAAAAACTGTACTTCTATATGCTTAGAGTTGGTTTGTTGTCCAAGTATTTAGGGAGCCAGTGACAGTTATCTTCTCTTCCAGTATAGATAATTAATGTGTGGAATACATTCTCTTCCACTTCCAGTGGAGAGATCCTGTTGCTGGCTTGAGTCCCACTGCTGCACTATGTACCACAGAAGCAACAGGGAGGATTTAAGCTACTAAAATCAGTGACTCTTTCAGGGTTCACAGGTGATACCCACCAGTCTGTATGAAACCACGAAGCCATCTTCAGGTACAGAGTCAGTGAAAAATAACCCATACAAGATATAACAATACTGATACACTCACACATAGAAGAGGAGATTTGTCTTGGGGTCAAATTTAGAAGACCCTGATTCTCTTGCTCATTCAGGTAGTCATATCATGAACACTATGTCTCAGTTCCCTGATCCGTAAAATGGCATAAAACTCACTGCATTTCAATTATAAACCCCAGGTAATCAAAGCATTTGGGTACCTAACCTGCCAGGCACTTGAAAGGCATAAAGCCACTGCAATTTCACCGTGACTGCTCCTACAGCAAGCAAATCCCTGAGACTGAATCCACCTACAACTGCCACCACCTCAGCAGACTCGGATTTCTGTGACCCCATGCCATCATGCACTCCAGCACACTTGGGATCTTCCAGCAGAAGCTCTGGCCTCTGATTTTCTTGAGAAACCAAACCTGAACGACATGGTCAGAAGATACCTGCCACAGCATGACGGCACCATCTCTTCTGCTGCTGTAGCAGAGGTACCGCTAGAGGACAAGGCACTCTTCGTGGCACTTGGACCATGTATTTTTCACTGGGTAATACAATTACAGCGGCCAGGTAAGTCAGTACACCCTTCCTCCTGGAGGAGGGCTCAGCAGCAGTCATCCCCACCTTTGTGCGTGTTCTCTGGCCCTGAGAGCACCGCATCTCCTCCTGCACGCACAGGACAGATGGAGCACAGCTCCCCAAACAGAAATGAGACATACAGCTACAAACTCCTTCAAGGACAGGAGGGAACCACTAACTTCTTCTACAAACCAGAGTGAAGTTAAGGTTACTAATGCCCCTGCTTACTTCTCAAACCATTTCAGGGAATTTAGCTGGTTTATCACACCCAAAGGAGAATTTAGGAATATCAATCTCATGTGGGCACCTAAGCCTGAACTGCAGCTCAGGGGCTGAACCTGGCAGTCTCTGGACTTCAGAAGCACCCCTGTCTATCTGAGGAAGGGAGGCCTAAGCATGCTGGCTCTCCTGAACAGTAATGTCTTCGTGCATTGTACAGGTGCATGCCAGGAAACCTCAGCATTATACTAATAGCTTCTTAAATCAGTGAGAAGTGCTAATCTCCCCTGTTGCTTTCGGCTAGCTTCCCACATGCCCTCAGTATTTCCCTGAAGTTGTTACGAAGAACAAGTTAACAGATTCAAACCTAATAAAAGTCTCCCTGTGTCCTTACTGGCTCCTTTGCCTGCAGCACGCCCACAGCAGGCTACTTCTGCCTTTAAAATTTCACAAGAAGTCCCAGTGGCTACCCCATGGCTTCCTCCTGCTTTTCAAAACCGATGCACAAAGTTCATCTGCTGCGTTGGTTCTGGGTGGTGCCCTGGGTGCTCAGCATGCTGCAAGCATAGTCCCAAAAGCTAGTGCATGCTGCAAGTCTACTACGTACACACATGTCCTTCATGCTCTGAGGGATCTGTTTTGGTTGCTGGAACAGTAAGAGGAGTAAAGAGCATTTTCTGCTATTTGCAGGAAGTTACAGGAGCAAGGAAAAGATAACGACTAGAGTCTCCTCCTAGATAAACTCCTCAACAATGGCTGCCTCCTTGGAAGAAAGCAGCAGGTAAATATACCACACAAGCAATAAAAAAACGTGTTTCTAACACGCAGAGAGGTAAAAACAACTACAAGCAGCCAGCCTACCTTCTTATGGTCAAAAAGCAACAGAAAACCTTTTAACCCTCCACACCTCCCTGCACGGCTGATACACGCAGACACAGTATTGGCTTACGCTTCCACTCTGTTTACAGCAAAATACTAAGGATAAATTTGGTTACTTTGCTTTACAGCAGTGGTGCTCAGGAGTGAGAAGTCATAGAATCATAGAATCATAGGGTTGGAAGAGACAGATGGTCCTGCTAGAAAATCTGTACCAGAAAAATGTTCACTTGCTCTTCCTCCCATACCAGACTGGTGGACTGCCCAGTCCCTGCTCTCCATTAGGAACTCGCAGGCTGCACTTGCTTTTGTTCCACCCTCGGTATGTGGCAATATATTCCCGTACAGCAAGGGGAGAGGAGGTGGATTCCTTGGAAGGAGGAAAGAGATCGTTTCTTCAGCAGAGGTAAGATTTGGCAGGTAAAAGAGTCATCACAAGGATATTGTAGCCTTCAGGTTATTTGGAGAAAACAGGGAGATCATGGAGCAAACAGCTAAAAGGCAGAGGGGGCAGAAAAAACTTCCTAGAAACCAAAAGAAATGAGCAGAACCCTGCCACTGAGTGAAACATTCAGTTTGCTAGATGAAAGGACTTGCATACAAAGGCAAATCACGAAGGAGGAGAACTTATATTTCTGATCTAAGTTGAGTTTTCTCTACCTAGATACACATTTTTTCCTACATAAAATCAGTGAGGGTAAGGCCTAGGCAGATACATTGCCAAGCTGTGGCCAACACATGGCCACACAACTTCTACAGAAACCCTTAATGACCATATCATGGAACATGACTCCGTTTTCACTTACCAAGAATAGCAACTGGAAGAAAATCACAGAATCATAGAACCACAGGGTTGGAAAGGACCTCTGGAGATCATCTAGTCCAACCCCCCCGTCAGAGCAGGGCCACCTTAGAGCACGTTGCACGGGAACACTTACAGGAGGGTTTTGAATGTCTCCAGAGACGGAGACTCCACCACCTCCCTGGGCAGCCTGTTCCAGTGCTCTGCCACCCTCAAGGTAAAGAAGCTCCTCCTCATGTCTGGGTGGAACTTCCTGTGCTCAAGTCTGTGCCCATTACCTCTTGTCCTGTCACTGGGCACCACTGAAAAGAGCCTGGCCCCATCCTCCTGACACCCACCCTTTAAGTATTTATAGGCATTAATAAGGTCAACCCTCAGCCGTCTCTTTTCCAGACTAGGGAGACCCAACTCCCTCAGCCTTTCTTCATAGGAGAGGTGTTCCAGTCCCCTAATCTTCATAGGAGAGGTGTTCCAGTCCCCTAATCATCTTTGTAGCCCTTTGCTGCACCCTCTCCAGCAGTTCCCTGTCCTTCTTCAGCTGGGGAGCCCAGAACTGGACACAGTACTCCAGGTGGGGCCTCACCAAGGCAGAGTAGAGGGGGAGGATGCTTCCTTTGACCTCGGAAACATAACCTTCACCAATAATGTTACTACATGAACACTTTCAGTTCATGCAAACAAGCTCTCTATGATAGGTCTCTCACTTCATTCAAAAAGCTTTTAGCCATTTAGGTCCCCCCTGTCTGTTCTTCTTCAGTGTAAAAACCCAACAGCCAATTACTACTGTTTCTTGCTGAACATAAATTACATGCAAGAAAATTGCCCCTGTAACCTCCGTGAGAGCCAGGCTACAGCACACCTACCCTGTGCCCTGAAGGACCTCACCACTATTAACTCCTTCAGGTGCTAGTGACTTCTGCTACACTTACGATACACATATGGTACCAACACAAGAGGCAGCTCAGCATTTCTCTAAAATCATACACGCACAATGCCTCACCTCACTGCTACACGGGTGTTACAGGCACATTACATGTGCAGCACCCTCCTGCCAACCACATTCCTCTGGAGGCACCTTTGTCACCCTGTTTTGAAGGAAGCCCAAAGTGAATTATAACTCCGAACGACCTGAAAGCCAGAGTGCTGTGACATACTGGATTCAAACCCAGGAAAGCCAGTAACACTGTTAAACTGGGGCAGCATAAAGACATAGCTCAGAAAGAGAATAGGCAAACAGTCAAGAATTCCTCTTGAACAAAGAGGCCCGTGGAAGAGCAAACTGCGATATCCCAGAAAAGCAATTTAGCTATAGGTTGATTACAAGGTGTATTTTGCAGCACATAACCTGGCAGGTGCTTGGTAGCTTTTCGCCAGCAAAGGTAAATGCTGGGAAAAATGTCACATCCCTTCTGATCAGCAAAAGTGAGCCTCTGGGCAGGACCACCCTGCAGGATAAAAGATGCGTTTGCAACTCCAGACTGTGCTGTGGAATAATGACTGACGTTTAGTTTAGTGACAAAAGATTATCAAGCACTAACTCACACCCATCAATCGACTTGCTCACCTGCTCCGCAGCCACCGCGGAACCACAGCAAACACCACACACACCAGACCTCCACAGCCTCCTGCTCATGACTCAAGATACGTATGTGCTGCCCTGTAAAGCACTAAGCACCCTCAAGTGCCAGTGAACATTAAGGAGGCTCCAGGAACCCACCACTTCCCACCACTTAGGGCAGAGGCAGATCTTCAGCCAGCAGCACAGGAATTACACTAACACCAGCAGCACAACAGCCCACGGGGTCAGCAAGCAGGAAAAGTAACAAGCTCCCCCAAACCCTTGATGTGCATCCAGACCTACCCACAAAGAACAGCAGTCACGTCACTACAATTCGCTGCCACGCAATTTTCAAGGAGGTAGAGGCAAGGTCCCGATTACAGCTCTTCTCGGTTCATTTGGAGGGTGGAAAAAAAGTCAGCCTTAAAAAAACTGGCAGCTCCTACTTCAGCTATTGTTTTTTAACTAATTTAGATGTAAAATACTGCTAGAAATCTGTATCAAGCAATCAGACGAACGGGCACAAGTTTATGAGAAAAAAAAATACCAAAATAAATCTCACCACATTAGCAACTACATCATTTCACCAGAAAGTTTTCATCCAAGCTTCTCTGATGACAGCCAGTCTGCTGTGCTGTAAACATAATACGACAGTAGGCAGTAAAACATGTTTATTTGTTGCAGCTGGCTGCACAAGTCACTAGGGGTTTCATTCTGAACTGTCACAGTATGTTATACAGCCATCAATGTGACACCGAAGAGTCTACAAAACTGCTGCCATACTTTATTTTAAATGTATTTTCACCCTGATTAAACAAAGGTAATAAATCATGGTTTTATATATGAGCAATATGCAGATCACACAATAATATATTAAAATTCCAAACTGATTTATAGCATAAAGTTTTCAAAGCTACTAGAGCTTCCCAGACAACTGAATTACAATATTCAACAATGGACTCCAACTATTAGGAGTGGTCATTTCCAAGCATAAATTGTCTTTGGACCTCTTGTACATAAATTACCCATCAACATGAAAACAACAAACCATCTTTTATTCATTAAGTATATATTTTAAGCCTTTACTGTGACAGTACTACTCACAATGTCTTTGAGGCCATACTTGAACTGGAAAATAAATCTGGAAAACTTTCAATTAGTAAACAAACAGGAAATTCTATCTTTGAGGGAGCAAGTCCAATTGCTGTAACTATTTTACACACCTGTTTTCATTCTTGTCACTTTTTTCATTCAAAAACTCCAACACCTTAATTTTTTAACAAGGAAAGTGTCTTTGCTCAGATTGGAGAGAAGGGTGGGTTTTCTTAATTATTAAAAGGGAAGAAAGATTTAAAGTATCTTCCACATAAAAAATCACACACATTTCTTTTTATTCAGACAGATAGGATAAATAACGTCAGGCCACGCTCTGATACCCGTACAAAACGTTGACTAGAAGCACTATGGAGCAACTTGCTTTGCAGAAAAGGTTTCCAGCTCCAAGGAAATTACTTCCAAGATACAACAACATTCATCAGAATATATCCTTTAATTTTAGTAAAGAAATAATCCTTGAGAAATTCTTCCACTTAAAATTGATTTGGGTAACCTAAGCTGTGACTTACTGAAGGAGAAGGGGTGAAAATCACTACAAGGTCATGAATAGAGCATGTTGCAATGTTTTCACAGGATTTTCATTATTAAGTTCAATATTCAGATCATTGAACAAACACAGATGACTCAGATCCCTGGACAAACAGACAACTACATTTTTTGGGGAGGGAAGGGCATAAGGGCGGGGGAGAGAGAGTCAAGAGGTCTTGTTTTTCTGTATTACCTGGCAAAAACCTTTGAATGTTTACAGAAAGAAGAGTGGCCTATAAAAAAGGAAATTCCCCTGCTCCCCACTAATACACCTTTCGTTCTGCAGACGTGCCAACATTCAGTTATAGCTGAGGTTCCTACACAGGGTTATGCCTTGGTCCCCTCCCACTTGCAAACAGCTGAAGCACGTACTTATTTGCACTTTGAATCCGGGTTTGCTTGCACAGCTGCAACAGCGAGTGAACAACCTGCTCCGTGTTTGGCACGGGCTGGAACTTGCACACTTTTCAATAAGGCAACTGCTGGAGGGAGCAGTGACAGGCTGCTGAAGGGTCACCCCCCCCCCCCCAACAAAGCTGGCAGGTTTTGCAGCATTTGGCTGTGCAAGGATCCTGTGGCAGGGCAGCATAAAGAACTGTGAAGTAAGAGCACAAATATGCAAACAGGCTGTGATACAGTTCATCTCACAGCCCCTTCTTCCAAGCGTCAGACACAGGTATCAAATTCTGCGCTGCGACACATAAAGGCACATTAAAGGCAAAGAGGGCTAAGAAACTGCCTATATCCCTGCATCCATTCTCTCTGTGACTACCTAGGCACTGCATTTCTTGTTAGGACACGATCTGTGCCACTCTTCCCTCTAAAGTAACCATCTCGCTGTCAAGAGACCTTTTGGCTTTGGGGAGGCAGAGGCATGTGCTGCTGACCATGGGTAATTTGCAGCAACGCTCGGAGCTCAAGCGTCCAGATCAGTATCACAAGCCATCAAGATGATATGTCTTCACTTATACACAATACAGTCTTTTTTTTTTGAGACAGTAGTCAATCTCTGTTGGAGCCACAGACAGCAGGCAAGTGATTTTTAAACCCAGGATACACAACTGGAAGACTGATACGAAAAAAGTGTATGTATTTCCTATGACGCACAGACCTACATATCAGTTGGTTGTGGGGACATCCCCAAACTTCCCTGTTTCAAATGTGAATACCCATAAGCACGTGAAGAATACTAAAATTTTCAAATTAAATCACACATTCCTATAAAACTGCAACAAGTAAACTATTCCCTATACTGTGGGAAATAGCTACAAGACATTTAAAAATGGGTATATATATATATGTCTTGTCTAGTGGTTACCACAGACTGCTGAGATGACGAGAATCTTCATGGTACAGAAGCAGGACCTGGGGATTCATGAATAACTGGGTATCTACCTTCTACAGTGAGAGATATGCATTTAAAGGTAAAAAATAAATGCAAGTACCTACAGGCCAGATGGAAATCCTCAGTTCTGCTGGAGATGATGGATTACCAGCATAAGCACATAGTTTGAAGTTTTTCCTTCCCCTTGAGCTACTGGCTCAAATCTAGCCAACACGGGTTTGTGCCTTCATCCTCAAGGTTGATGCAATGAGCTCCACACAGTAATCGTGAGGATTACCCAAAAACTGTCAGTGGTTTTATTGATTTCTGAATGCCAATTAAGAAGCACATTAATGTAATTTCTAACATTAGGGTGGGGTCTGGGTTTCTTTTTTCCTTTCCATCATCATATCAAGCCACTCTCTTTTTTTCAGTACCGTTTTGCAGAGACTCATCTACCAATTCACATGCTATGCAGGGTAAGCCATGTCACCTATAAAGATATATGGGATAAAAGGTTATACAGAAATAGATCCAAAGTTGACTTATGGCTGAACTCTGCTTTACTTTGTTAGAACATGACCTGGTAAGGTAATGATGCGATATAAATATTGCACCTTGAAGACATCAAAAAGTAAGAGACTTCTCAAAGACCAGAATTAAAAGTATTTCTGGTACTTTAAAACTCCTCCCATATCTTGCTCTGCTGAAAACATTCCTTTAAAAGACACCATATTCCCACAGAAGCCAGTGTATTTTCTTTATACAAGAATGCTAAGAAAATCAGGTTTCAATTATGCATGTCTCCACTGCAGTCTATGAAAGCAGAGTATATTAGCCCAGAATGAACCCCATGTTTACACTGTTACAGGTACCTGGCCAGGCAGTGTTCATTTTAATGGTTATTACTAGTCACTTGCATTCTTTAAAAATTTGACCCTAATTCTATTCATTCCGAGTACCTACAAGTCCCACCAATGTGAGTGGAAGTTGGAAAGCAGCAGAAATACAACCTTTGTGCAGGATCTGGTTCCAGGGAAGGAAGGATAGACTGATTTTTTTTTTCCTCATGTCACGGTAGATTTGAAAAATAAAGCAAAAAATTGCAAGATTCAACACATAACATTTGAGGTTGGAAAAAGAAAGAAACACAATACCACTGCTTCCAACCACCCTAAATTCTTCCCTGCACAACATTGCTCTAAATCCTCAGGTGGTATACATAGCCAAAACCAGAAGATTTAGGCATGCAAGATATTCAAAACAAAAGGAAAACTAACTGAAAGCTTGCTCCGCTTTCATTTTGTGTGATTTTTTCATTCACAAGCACAAATTCAAGATAGACGCAAACCAATTTCCACTACCTGCCATGAGGGTTTATTGCCTGCAACAGCACAGTCTAAATTAGATGGTACTGCTACGTACGTGAAGGAAAGCTGAGGCACTGCTCAACAGAAACAGCATATCCCCAGGCAGAAAAATCTCACAAGGTGAAGGATGTGTCAACATCACCGGCTTGGCTCAAACATCCAGTGACACTATTAATCATCGGCTAAGAGACCCTTACTACCTATGACAGAGTCATCTGCAACTTACAACTTTGATTTGCCCAAGCCACTATAGTACAGTCATCCTCAATTACAAGCGACACAACGGCAGCTGCTCCTCCTTTCCACCTCGCATGCTCACCAGAAAAAGAAAAAAGAAAAAAAGAAAAAAGCTGGCATTTTCTCAAGGCAGAAAGTCTATACAGACTTGTTCCTGCATGTTAGCTATATTTTGCTTTTTCTTTTAAATGAGAAAACTGAAAAAAAAAATGGTGCTGCTTTTACTTGCATCTACTATCACTGCCTAGTTCACCAGTTTTGACTAGTTATAATTTTTTGAAAGAACACACGTGGCTGAGCTGGCAAGAAAAGTAAAACAGGCCCTGTACCTCTCAAAGCTATTGCTACGCTCAGTCCTCTACTGGTGTAAGCAGCCAGGACACTGAATTATCCCTGTACTCAGCACTGTTTTCTAGTTCCTGTTCTAGTACAACCCCGAGGGGCCACTGCCCTTGGATAATCTCCTGTGCTGAGCCTGTGCCATTAAAACAGGCTGGCCACGTTCTGCCCCTGAAGGTCTCCCTAGCATTAACACTTGCAAAGATGGTTTAATTGGGAAAGAGACCGCAGCAAAGTACAGAAAAACAACGGCAATGTTGCAAAATGTGGTGAGGAGGATTTCTATGAGGACAAGCTATACAGTGCTCAAAATGAATGAAGACGCTCATGTTACATTCATGACTGCTACTGAGCTGGAACAGCGTCAGGAGCTCGCTGATACAGAAAAGCCCCAGCAGAAGGAAAAACCTTGTAGTCTCTCATAAACTGCATAAAATATGTTTGTAAAGCTATCAAAACTAAATTTCTCCAAGTCCCAACATATTCTGTCTCAAGATAATAAGGACCAGTATTGCCACTAAGAACAGAAAATTAGGAAGCAGTAGGAATATATTTTCTCTCAAGCACCACTGAAATAATCTGCTTAGTTAAGCACTAAGTCTTTACTACAAAATACCAAACCATGCACCTTTGGAGGTCCCCTCTTTTTATTAGACTGTCCAGAATGTAATATGCTGGAAATAGCAGTGTTACGGAGCGTAAGATCAGAAACCTGCAGAAATCAAGCTGGGTCTCTCAGTCTCATAAATTACTTTAAGAAGCGATGCTCATTTATACATAAGGATGACAGAAGAATGAAATCAAATGTTAACTGCAGGATTTAGTTTGAAGTTCCTTCTCCAGGGCACTGACAAAAAAACTTCATGAAATCAGAAGACTAAGGAGGTCCTGAAACTGCAATTCCCATTGCTTTGAAAGAGACATCAAGCAGTCAGATGCATGATTCAATTGACCTTGGAAACAGCTTCCAGAAGGGCATCATCAGGTCTATTACTACAGTCAGTCACTTAATCAACAACAATTAGAGCACTGACAACAGATTTATTCCCACCTCAGAAGAAAACACTTTTCAAGATCTGCTGCATGCTGCAGCTCCAGAAGTACCAATTCATTCACATCCACAAAACCAGTGTTTTTCTGGAGCAGTACAGGCAATACATTTATTGGCCCATTATCGAAACAGGATGAACCACTGAAACAGAGCCTTGGTCTTCCAGTTGACTGCTTATTAATTATTTACAGCTAAGCAGCCTTCAGGCCAAAAATGACAAAAAGTGTAACAAAAAACATTGCCAGCAGTTCCCTACTGCTGGACATCACCACGGTGAAACAAGGAGAGAATGTCAACACCCTATTCCTGCCAGGACCCTCAACCAAACAAAAAGTCAACATGCACATCTTCACTGTTTTCAGCCAAACAGTGGTAAATGACACAGCAACTGGGCTATCAATAGGCCTGAAGACATTTGGAGGCAACAGCCCTTGGGAAGAAGGCAAGCAAGAGAAAGCATAAAACCCTCCAAGATTGGGCTTGAAAAGAATCACACATATGTGTCTCAAATTGGCAGGTCTGCACAGATCCTGGAATTGCACACTGCTCTCATCTTTACCCACTGGGACAGATCCCACCATGCTCAGGATGCAGGAGGAACACGGCTGCACATTTTCAAAGGGCTGATCTAAACTTCCTGACATCCAGCCCATAACCTGGGCTGGTATTTATCACAGTAAGCACTAATATAAGCAACAGGCAAGCTAAAGCTTTCCAAACGGAAGAAGAGTGGCAGCAAGGGGAAATCACGGCCCCCATCCCCACACCAGTGGGCACCTGCTGTCAGGGGAACTTTTCACACAAAAACTCTGCCCTGTGGGGTCATGCTCTGACACTCAGAAAAGGCAGTGGGAAAACGCCCCCACTGAGCCCAACAGAAAATTCAGGCTCTGAGAGAGGAGGTGATATGGCAGATTTCACTACAAGAAGCAGCTTGTAGCAGATTTGTATTTATCTGTTGAATACGCATCTGAACAGAACCAGATAGGAAGCAGAAAGAGGTTTTTACACACACATTGCTCCAAAGAAGTCTGATGTAACTCCAATACATTTATAACTACCCACCCACCACGCATCCTATTTCTGTTATCATACAATTCTGGCAGACTCTGGGGGTTTTGCTTATTTGCTTTGAATGAAAAAAACACCGCATTCATCTGCTTTGTAAAATGCAGAGAACTCCAAATGGCCAATTTTTCATCTGAGTTCCAATACCTTTAATTTTATATACGTTATGGAAGACAGCTTTAATTCTTTGCAACATCTGTGGTGCAAGTAACCTGCCACACTGGCATTTATCATTTAATTACATATTCACATCCTTCAGCACTATGCAGATTTCACTTAGCTGCTTGGGTGTAATTTCCAGTGTCCTGACCTCAGCTCTAGGAAGATTAATTACAGACATTTTTTAAATTTTGGAGACAAGCGTGAGAAATTACCATTTTCTTCCCTAGGACTTGTCATACCACAACAGACTCAAAAGATCCTTTTTGCTATATTACTAGGTGGGAAGGGAAGGAAATATTAAATAAATAAATAAATCACACTTTGTAGTTAAGGGTGATCTGAGATATCATTATTTAAAGGGCAACAAAATCTAAAGAATGGCAAATTATTTCTAGCCATGAATGCTTTAAACCAAATCTAGACATCACTTAGGAACGGACAAAGATAAGAGCAGCACCACATTACAGACGTAGTTAGTGCTGTTCCACTGCCAAGCTCAAAGGTGCTGTGTATCTCCATGCCTGAGGTCCACAACAGACAAACACAGGAACAAAACAATGAAAAGTAGGAAGGAGCAATCTCACATGGAAAGGAACTTAAAATTTCAGTAAAGAGGGCAGACAAATTTAAATCTCCCAGGTAAAACCTTGATCTCCCCTAGAAAGGAACTGCAAGACAATGCACTAATCCCCTCGAGATAGAGGTAGGCTTTCCTACACAAAGAAAGCATCTCAGGGCCGAGAAATTAAGCACTCGGCTCCAGCACCAAGGTTCCCATCACCACTCAACAGATCGACTGACACAGCACGGGGGTATCACCTCTTGTGTAACCTGGGTACCGCCTAAATGGCTGCTTCAACTATAAAAAGCTGTCACTGAATAATAAATCTGATTGGACACAGCAGGCAACGAGCATGAAGGGCAAGGGAAAAGAGCAGAGTAAGTTTAAGGGGAGAAAGACAGCAGCAAGTTAAGGTGTGAACGCGAACTGATGAGGACAGCTCAAGGCAGGAATCATGGAAACCAGAGAAAAGCAGCAAATGGCAGGACAGGGTGTTTTCAACCATGTGGATGCCTGTTCACTCTCGTCTAACAGCGTATATGTAAAAATTCAAAGTTGAACTCAGGTCAGCTGAACCCAGGCAGCCCTCATCTTAATAGAAAATATAGGGGTTTAGATGATGTAGAGCCTCCAATGAAAGACATGTATGATGTGAGAAACAATTACACATTCTTTTATTAAAAAAAGAGAAAGATTTCCTCATCTCATATTAAAGGGCTTTATTCCTATGTGCACTACAGAAATAACTTATTTTTCTCCTCTATTAAACACAATATACAAAGCTACATACTTTGAACAGAATTTCAGACCACTTGCATTATATAAAAAGTGCCATTCTGTGCCAGATGCTGTTTATCGCTTCTCTCTCATTCATATTCTGACCTCTACTTAATTTCATCTCAGTTCCATTACAAACTAAGCCTGGTCCCAGCCCATATATTATCCATGCAACACTCAAGTCCACAGCACCTTGGGAGCCAGTGGTTGTGAACAGTTGTGGGATGCCACACCTTTTGCCTTTTCGTTCTCTTACACTTACGCAGGATAAATCTCAGCTATTCATGTGAAGATTTCATTTGGTGCCAGTGATGGAGAATTCTGGGCAACCTCCATCATGCTGTTCGTCCAGAGCTGTGAAAATTTAGAAGCAAGTGCTGATCACACCCACTTACGCTGGAGAGTGAGAAACCCTGCTGCTATAAATACAGCTGTGACTGAAACGCTGAAAACAAAAGGAATCACCCCAGGCCTCGCCTGCCAGTTAGGACCCGGCCACTGAAAGCACAGAAAAGACTCCGGGCAAGGCTTTCACGGAGCTGCTGACCGCTGAGGTACTGCTGAGAGCTGGGAGTTCAGCTGGGGCCGCGGGATGCTCTGAAACTCATCCAGCCGGGAAGCCACGGCGCTCCGGAGTATCTCCCTCTCTACACATCACAGGCGCGCAAACTCACACGTGTATTTATAACACCAGGTGAATACCAAACCTCATTTTACTTCCAACTAGTTTCCAGAAGGTTTTTTTGGTTGTTTTTTTGTTTGGTTTTTTGTTTTTTTTTTAAATGAGCGTTCACGCATGGGAAGTGCCCAGCACGGGGCACACCCCGCGGCGGGCAGCCGCAGCCCCTGAGGGAGCGCGGAGAGCCCCGCGGCGGCCGTGCTCCCCCCGCCCCCTGCTCGCCACCTGCTCGGGCGGCGGCGGGAGCCCGGCCCGGCCCGGTCGCTCCACTCACCCAGAAGAGGAGGTTGAGGGCGTAGAGAAGGCACCGCAGGCACTTCACCGAGTCCTCCCTGGCCATGGCGAGCCCCCGCGGGAGACAGCCCCATCCTCTCACCACATCCTCCCTCCCGAGGCCGGGCCGCCAGCGCCCTGCAGGGGAAGAGGCGGAGAGGGGCCGAGCGAGTCCCCCTTTGCCGAGGAAGACCCGGCGCGCAGGTGGAGGCGGCGGAGCCTGCACCGGCCGAGCNCGGCCGCCAGCCGCACCGGTGCCCCCGCGCATGCGCCGCCGCCCGCGCCCGCCGCCCGCCGGGTCCTAGCGCCGCCGTCCCCGCCTGCCCCGTCAGCGTGAGGGGAGCCGTGGGCCGAGCGGGGCCTGGCCCGCTGACGGGGAGAAGGGAAGCGGCGGTGGGGGGACCG
>VXBO01005180.1:381907-407860 GCA_013400135.1 Rhinoptilus africanus
GTGGAAACGTTCCTGAGTGGAAGTGACAGCTCGGGGCACGCCCGATTTTCGGTAGGGAAGGCGGCGGGTCTCCTTCAGGGGAGCGGCGCCCGCATGGGTGGTTTTGGCTGCCGGCCTGTGGGCAAAGCCCGGAGTGGGCATCCCCACAAACGCGTTCCCCGCTGACAGGCACGCTCGAAACCCCAGTTATGGCGAAGTTTGGGGGTTAGTTAGCTTTTTTTCCTACAGGAGGGACGTTAAGCCATGGGTTCAGACAAGCACATGAAACCCCTGTCTTGTCCCAGGGCAGCAGATGCCTCGGAAAACATGGCGGGCATTGGCAAGACCTCACCGGTGTTTCACCCGCTTTCAGTGCGGCTGCCGCGGAAATTAAACCCTGCTGACATTGAACGCGAACCCGGTCATGAAGAGCCTGGCACCCGCTCCCCGGCACCACTAAACAGCAAATTGAGAACCACAACCATACTGGAAATAAATTATTCCAGAAACAGCCAAAATCTGCAGTCATTATTTTGGCAAAATGGCCATTGATTTGCCCCATACTGTGCGTAGTACCTACAGATGCCATAACTAAACAGAAAAAGTCATCCTGTCTCTGAAATCTGTTGTGAAAAGTGTGTGTGCATCTGGTGACTGGGGTGATAATTTCCTACTGACGTGTGTATTTTTTCGATGTGTGTATACATATCCATATTTCAAAAGGAAGAATTATAGTTCAAGACATAGAGTCATATGCAGATTAGCAAAGAATTTTCCATGAATACATATAAAGGTGTTGCAGTGCCACCATCACAAAAATTAGAAGAAAATAGGCCGAAAAATGTTTCTAAACTAGAAGAGGAAAATGATCTTCAGTACATATTGTATAAAGACTGTTTTAACAACTGCTAGTGAAAGCTGAGAGACGAAAAAGGATGTAATGGACAAAATCCATTTGGTCTCCTGAGGCCAAAGAAAAATCTATTTCTTGAAGCACTAGAAACAATGACTTGAAAAAACACACAAACTCCAGATATTCAAATGCATATCACTGAGGCTGCTGGTGGGATCTCACTTCAGCTTTAATTTCCATGATTTCATGCCATTAGTAATGAATCGAGGCAGACACACTTTTCAGGTGTATTTATCCCTCCTTAAAAAGAAAATAAAATGGACATGGATGGACATAAAATCCCATGCAACAGGGATTTTATGCCAAATTTAAAGAAGTTAAGATGATAATAAAGTTGAAAGTACTCAAGAATGTTGCAGAAATGTGGAGCATGAAGATTTTTCTTCCTTGAAATTTGCTAAGCTTTAACTGCAATTTTGATCCTCTTTTCTGGAATCAAGAGCCCCTCTGGGAAGAGTAGTATGCCGCATTTCCAGTCTTCAGTGAATATTGCTAATTCCATACCTAAATAAGGCAAACTGAGCTAAACCAGATACTGTTAAAAGGTGACATTGTGCATTCATTGTGCTGTTTACATACCATTCATTCCTCTTATTACTGAAGACTTCACGTGAACACAGTCAGCGATACAGATCTTGAACAGGTACAGCGTTTTCAGTGAACCCATGCTAGTTTACAAAAGAAGTGTCAGTTTACAGCTGAGCTCCAGCCTTGGCCAAGGACACTACAGTCTGTTATAAACCAAATCAAAAATAATTGAGGTTGTCTTTGTGATCTTGATTGTTCCGTGGGAGAGAACAAATTACTTGAGCAAGGTTTTAAAAAAAAGGCACTACAAAAATATTCAATTATCTTCCACCCAGTGATTTGTCTTCAAACATGCCTAAAATAGCAAATGAGAAGTTCTCTTACTTGTTTCAGATATTTTTTGGCTTAGAGCTGAACTATTCCTAGTGCATAAGCAATTTGAGGAAAGGAAAAAGAAAACCGTTCTCTTAGACCTTGTACTTCTTAAAAATCCTACTAAAAATGACAATTCAAGATTTTATGTCTCTGAGTTTCCTTTTTTTGAGGTGTTTGGTCATAAGATGCTCTCAGACTAATTTTTTAAAATTCTGTACAATCACTCCGTCGCAAACTCCCCTAGCTGGTCAAAGAAATTTTCTGACCTTTTGCTGTTAGCTGTATCAGTATTTGTCCAGAAGAGATTTTGCTCAAAACCTAAAGAAAACAGGTCCTATTTAGGAATGTCTGCCAAATGCTATAGGGTCCAGAGAACGGTCCCTTTGGAATACTGCTTTCTACCAGGCTGTCAAACTTTGTGAAATTTCCATGATGTCAACACTGGGAAAGAAATACACAGAAAGTTCCCATGCATTCAAAACAGTAACTAAACTGGAAGTATGAGCTGATCACCCCAAAAAATATCAGGGAAGCTACGATGCTGCTTCAGTACAGGCTTTTTTGTTTTCCTTTAAACTAAATACTTCAGATTTTATTTAGGACAAGACAGGAGGACAGTTTTTACAAACAGAAGTCTAATGGTGAAGCTCATCATATTTATCAGTTTTTGAAATAAAAGTTTGCTTTTAGCAAGTAGTGCTTCTTTAATGTCTAGCACAGAGGCTTACGAACACGGAAACTACTGAAGACTCTGGATTGATATTGTTTGCTTGGATTCTCCAGTGTCTGATAAACTGCAAATTGTGAAGCTTTTTTCTGTGACAGAGCATCCACAATAGCTTTCTAATAGGAATTCTGTAGACGTAAATAAAGTGTTTATGATACAGCCTTTCCATCAATATCAGAGGAGGGGGATGGAAATACCGATAACTCTAATAATCTCTCTTTCCTCCGCTTAACTGCCTATTTTAATTTGATATAGGGAAACTTAATATCCGTAAGTTAGCTCCTCTTTGTCAAATGTGCTTGAAATTGGCCAACAGGTTCAAAGGCTATTAGAAGAGTGTGGACTGACAGACATATGTCTGCGTGAATACTACTACTAGGATCTCGTAAGCCCTTCTTCATCAGGAAACTGAACTAAAAGAGGAGTAGATATTAAAGACATCCATCCAGCACACAGCTGCAAGTGTCTTTAATTTAAACTACATGAGTAGCCTGATCAAGTGGAATAGCATTAAGGCATGTGTGTAAATTTATAGGTGATAATTACCTGATAGCAGATAGCAGGAAACTTTATCACTGAAAAAGCAATCAGTTAAAGTAGTGTCTTTCTATATGCTGCTATAACATTTAAAATTACTCAGATGGCATGTGTGTGTGCTTTGGCACATATTCATTTAATTCTGTGTGGTATCATTCGACTCAGGCTACTACAATGAGCAAATTGTTCATGCACAAATTTATTTACAAGATAGTACATACGTAAATAGCCACCACTGATCTGTGAGGATGGATTTCTGAAGCTAGCTGGTGGCATGTCAGTGTCTCGAGTAGGCATCTTACCATGTGGTTTTGCTTTCTCAGTGTGTTACTTGATTGTAATGGTGTCCTGTACTTTGGTCCTGTCTGATTAGCTTAGCTTGTTCTCAGCTTTGCTCCTGGTCCGTCAGCTCCTTAGCCTACACTCAGACTTCCTTAGTTTCCTTCCCTTTGCTTTTTGAGCCTTTTACTCTAGAGCCCTTCTGTCCATGTTTTCCTTTTTCTGCTCTTTGCTTGGTACACTGCCTAAACTTCTCCGGGGTCTGGTTTGCCTTGCTTTTAAGCCTGGTTCTTGCCTGGTCCTCAGCAGTGGTTATGACTGTCTGCCCTATCAATATCCCTCCCTAATGACAGCATTAATGTCAAGGGAAGGATGGAGGTTTGTCTAAGAACAAAATTCTCATGCAAATATCCATCTATAAAACGGAAGGTGTACCAGTTGGCTCAGGAGTAACCTGTCTGGTAAACGCATGTTTGTAACAGGGTCCAGCACTGCTCAGGACCATGAGGTAAAAGTGCCCCTCTTTCTTTTGAAATAAAGGCATCAAAAGACACCACCTTCTTACAGTTTCTAAAGCTTAGTTTTTCTTAAACATGAAAACAACAGTCTGGAATAAGGTAGCACTTGAAATAACTAAAATACAGAAGATTAAGAGAGTAAAATCATAGTCTTGAAAACACTCTGGCTTAATGGTCTCTTGCAAAAGGGCTTCCCTGCTTCCTAGTTCAGCAACTTTCCATGGCTCCCTAAATTGAAATAACACCTCAGCAGATTTTTTTTTTTTTCTGGGACTCTGTGGCCATTTTCCTTTTCTCCATCATTTCAGAGGCTTTGCTGCAGATCTGCTCTCCTCTCCTCTCAACAATCTTTTCATTTAAGACGAAGACAGATAAATCCCTGAACAATGTGGTCTGACCTCACAGTTGGTCCCTTCCAACCTGAGTTACCCTCTAAGCCTGTGTTTCTACTTCTTTCTTCTCTGTCTCCCATCTTGGCCATCGGTGTGCCTCTAGAAGCTCCTCTGGGTTATCCTTTGGCTGGGGAGCAGTCTCCTCTTTCTTCCTTAACTAGAGGGCAGCAGCAGCAGCAGCAAGGCAAACAGCCTTCCTCTTCACAGCCAGCAAAGCTCTTCTTTACAAAACACACAATATATATAATTCATACACAGTACATTTTGAAAAACAACCAAAGAGTTATAACATCCATCATAACGTGGTTCAGTGCTTCTCTGTGAAGATGAATATGGATATAAGTACAGATGAGCATGGATTCGTCAAAGTCAGGACATCTGGAACAAAGAAAAGAATGGAGAGAAACAATAATACACATTAAAAATGTGAGAACAATATACCATATAGCAGCTGTAAAAATGAAAAATGAGAAGATTCAAATTTGCTCTTAATACTAAGTGAAACTGAACAACTCACATTTTTCAGTCTTTATTTACTTTATTTTTTTAAAGAGCATAAAAATGCATAAAAAACTGCATGTCAAACAAATGATGTGAGAACCAAATTCAGCTGGAAAAATATGTCCTTGATATCAAAATTAATATGTTACGAATAACAAAAACAATGCATCTGATAATCAGAAACAGATGAATCTGGCTCTGTGATTTCTAGGTCAACAGTCTTGAGATGTGCTATGCAAGCCAGGAGATGAGAATCCGCAGTAGGGGTGCACATCAGCTCATTAGGAGTTAACTCCCTCTTAGGACAGTCTGGAAATCCCATCCGTTCCAGAAAATATGCACAGCCAGTGAGAGATGGAAGGTTGCTACCAGAGCCAATCGCTAAAAGTATTTAAGCAGACAGTATAACTGCGAATTTCTTAGAAGCAAGCAAGAAAATGTCATGTGGTCAGCAAGCCATGTGTCATAGAGCTCAGGAAAAAGAATACTTTATGGATTTAAAAGAGCAGTGCTCTTTAAGGCGACTCCCAAGAAGAGCCCAGATAGAGGACCTAAAAAATACAGAGTTGGATTGTTTTATCCCAGCTATAGAATGATTTTCTTTGCTGTTTATCATAGGAGTCTTCCCAGTGCCTGTTCTTAGAATCACAGAATCACAGAATGGTCGGGGTTGGAAGGGACCTCTGGAGATCATCTAGTCCAACCCCCCTGCCAGAGCAGGGTCACCTTAGAGCAGGTTGCACAGAAATGTGTCCAGGGGGGTTTGGAATGTCTCCAGAGACGGAGACTCCACCACCTCCCTGGGCAGCCTGTTCCAGGGCTCTGCCACCCTTAAGGTAAAGAAGTTCCTCCTCATGTTTAGGTGGAACTTCCTATACTCAAGTTTGTGCCCATTGCCTCTTGTCCTGTCACTGGGCACTACCGAAAAGAGCCTGGCCCCATCCTTCTGACACCCATCCTTTAAGTATTTATAGGCATTGATAAGGTCCCCCCTCAGACGTCTTTTTTCCAGACTAAAGAGACCCAATTCCCTCAGCCTTTCTTCATAGGAGAGGTGTTCCAGTCCCCTAATCATCTTTGTAGCCCTTTGCTGCACCCTCTCCAGCAGTTCCCTGTCCTTTCTTCTTTGTCTTATTCCCCTCTCCATAAGTATGGATTTTGGTTGAACAGAAACATCTTGCCTACACTGAAAGACATGATCTCAAAAATCTGCTCTGTTGTTTTCTGGTGGCTTTTCTGGTGGCTTTTCTTCAATATATGGTGTCTGATGTTATAATGGGAGTCACAGATTTTTTGCTAGACATTCTTTTCTAGTTAAGTTCCATGAAGAGGCATCCAGCATTTGTAACTGCTCCAGAAACGAGAAAAGGCACAGTGATCTTCAGAGTCCTGTTTATTATATTCCGCACTCCGTTTTCAGGCACAACGGGGGATTTTACATGAGCAAAGAGGACATTTTAAGTGTCTGTGATGTGCGAGTAGCACTGCTAGTTATCAAGGTTGCGTGACACTTCTTATCCTAAAGCCCTGGTGCTGTAGGGAAATACGAGGCAGATCTTATCACGAGGCAGTAGCTGCTTTGGAGAACTGGAGTGAGTGTCCACTGCTGAGTCCCTGTGGCAAGTTCCTTTAATCGCATTTTTCCCAGGTGGTTATTTTGTTCTCTGTTTTCATTGTCCAGCTTCAGATCTCACAGGCTGATTTGCCAGAATGTTCAAACATTCACAACTGTATCTGAAGCTACTGGGAACTACCCTTTGAAAATATGAAATGTTACCCATTGTGAACCACTCAGATGGATCAGCCTGCGTTCTCAGATACTCATATCGTACAGCCTGTAAGCTGGAGATGATAAAACTCCCTTCTCTCAGGAAAAGCGTTGTGGAGAAGAATGTTTGTGAAGCATCTATGTGCTATGAGAGCCGCAGAACAGGCCAGCAGGAAATGTATGGCTGTCCTCACAGCTGAGACTCAATAGTGGAAAGTAAACAGACCACACACAGAATGAGGCTAAAAGAATGTACTAAAAAGCTCATTCTTTGCACATAATGAAGCAAGGGTCAAGGGGAAAAATGCATATGATTGTATAACTAAAGCCAGCATCATAATTTAATAAGGGATTAAAGATTCACAGATGTCTTTAACTCTGACACTTCCTTATTTTTCAGTGCTTGATAAATTATCTCTGAGGGCCGTTTTGCTTTGGGGAGGTCAGGGTGAATATGAAATAGGTTTCCAGGAAAGATTCCCTTGCCAGCTAAGGTGAATGTGCTGCTCTGCACAGAGATGTTCTGCGCTAGAGTTGCTCCATCTAATTACATGTACTCTTACAGGATTATCTTCTGTAATAGAGGTCCCAGGCCTGAAATGTGTGACAGTCAGAGCACAGCTCTGATTAAGAATTAGCATAGAACTTTACTAGAGACAATCTGGTGTTGCAAAGCACTAGAAGAGCACTTAAGTAACCATCAATTTCCTTGTGGCCTTACAGGGAGAAGTATTTTCCTTCCCATTTGTTTCACCTTCTTCCTTTTTCTCCTTATCCTTCTTTTTATCTCTACTTTTATCTTTCTCCTTTTTAAGTATTCTCTGCAGCTAACTTCTTTTTCCTCCTGTTTCCATCCCTTGTTCAGATTCTTCTTTGCATTGAGATTGTCATCCAGGAGCCAGATAAAGAAGTGTCTGAGGTGACGGTGGTGTCTGGATCACTTACACCAAAGTCTTCTGATGATAAAGTCTGGAGCTACGATGCATGAGATGCCTTAACACAAACGGTGTTCCCTTCTCCTTGGATCTGAAACCCCCCCCTGGCTGGCTTACAGTTTCCATGAAAATTGCTGCTGAAACTGTCATTGGAGGCTTGAGTGTGATGCAGGAGAAAGCAGGACACAGAAATTACAGAGATGAGTGGAAATTCAAAGACATGAAGAACAGGCAAGGTAAAAGAGCATGTAAAAATCTGGAGAATGATGGAGGGATGAGAGGCTTGAAAAAGAAAACAAGGTATATGAAGTCATCTGAACTATATGTTACTTTGCTATTATTATAAAGCCTGGCAGGAAGAGTGGAGTGGAGATGCTTTAGACTGAAGCTTTTCAGAAAAGGAATGAAAAGTAAGTTGTCTGGCCTCAATTTTCTTCATTCTTATAACATTCTTTTTCCATGTTAGAAGACACAGATTTTTACCATGACTTTTTAACTCTGATGTGTGACAATTAGATCTGTGTTGGACAAAGGTACATGTCTGCCAAGATACTTAACTAAACAGAAAAAACAGAAGAGGCATGGAGAGTCTTTATGAGAGGGATGCTTCTCAAAGCATCATTTATTTTACTGAATATCTGGAATTGTCAAGTGGCAGCTTTTAATTGCTTTGAACTTACATGCAGAATAAATGAACATATTTAGGTGTCTAAGCCAAAACTGTTTTTCTCACCAGAGTGATGAGTGAGACTAGGGTTACTGCCATATTTTTTCTTCACATTGTAATCAGTCTCGCATTTCTGCAACATGAAGGATTCTTCATGTGAGAAAATAGGCTAATATCACGGGAGTCAGCAAGTAACTAGCCTTAACTGAAGTCGTAATCATGGGATGGAGGATGACTGTGATTTCCTCAGCAATTTTTTTCTACTTCCTGTATATTATCTGAAGTAGATTCTTATGCCCTAAATCTGAGCCATCTCTGTGCTAGTTTTTTGTAGGTGGTACTCAGCATAGGCTCTGGTTTTTCCTTGGAGCCTCTGTATGCTTGCTGCAAGACAAACAGCCATACTCCATAAATATATACAGCAGAATCCTTGTGCAGCTTCCTCTGAACACAAACCCTCATTATTTTCACAAGTTCTTGTAACTCTCAAGTATTTTGAATTTTAAGTTGGCAGATGAGAATGTATGGCATTTATTTGTTAAAATTCCACCATAAAGAGTCTCTTTATGATACCTTCCATGAATGTAGCCCATTTTTCAAGTGGGTGATTTGGCTGCTCGTCATGTAAACAATGCATTACAGAAATGTTGATGCATTACTCCCATGGTCCAAACACCCTGGGGAGGGAGGGTGCTGGACTTGCGATGCAGACATAAGCAGGCAGAACTGGTCTGCCACTCAGTGGTGCTGGAGATCGTCAGTACTTGTGCCACTACCCGTTGGTACCGACATGGCTGAACACAGCTACATAATCAACTAGATAAGATAAACTGGTCACAAACAGGGGCACAGAAATGCTCTACAACTTTAGTACAACATCCTAGCAATGCCAGAGTGATTATAAATAGACTTTTTAAGCAATTCTGAAAAACAGAGTAGGAACCCAGAGCCATAAAGCTTAATTTCATCCGACACTAAAACACCATTATTGAAGAGAATTGTCTGCTCTATCTATCACATCAGTGACTTGGACACTTACCTACTGTCATTCATCCATGATTTTCCATGGAAAGTGTTAAAATGACATTACAGTCCTGGTGGATTGTTTATCAAAGAGCTCTTACTTCAGTACTACAGCACTGGGATGCTTTTGATAGCTATGACATGCCTTAGCTTAAACCATCTTCTCTGTTTGCATCACACTAGTATGCATCACCTCTTCGTTTTCAGGATCAAAGGTTATTTTACTGCACATCAGAAACTCATGAAATCTGTATTTGTAAATAAAGCATTTGTTCCACAGCACCAGGTGTCCTTGAACCACTACAATGAGCAGCTCTGCAGGACGTGTCCTAACTGCACTCAAGGCTCCGCTGAACGATGAAAATGTGACTTGTCTGTTACGTGTCTTGGGAACAACTTGTTACGGCCTATAAAGCAGTAGAAAAAGTGCACACAATGGTATTTCCAGAACTAAAACACAAATCTAATTACACTCCCATCAAATGGCTTATTTGAGACTGAAAAATTGCTGGACTGATTACAAAGTTTGCTTTATAGATTAATAGGCTACTTTAATAGCCATAGTTCTCAGTGTGTATGAACTACCGCTTTATGCACTTTGTTGTACAGACATTAATTGCTTCGGCTTTTGGCTTTTATGTAAAATATGTCTATATTGCTGCTACTTTTGCAAATGAGACCTGCCTCGAGTAACATTTTTAGCCCAAGATTTGCATTTTTTTTTTTCATATTAATGAAAAAGAAGTCAACCTGCTTTCCAAGTCAGAATTCATTTTAAATTTTATCACCAGCTAAATACTCAGACTGGTATTCATGCTTCATAATTACTGAAAAACATTTAGTTCAATCCAGTAAGATTTTAAAAAATGGAAGCAGAACAAATTATACACATAGCAGTATTTTATACACAAAACTGATTAAACTAAAATACTAATAAACCACCTGCTGGGGAAATTTTACATTTGTAAGGAGGTCTGGGAGATCGGGATCTGGGAGGCAAGCAAAAAGAACTTCTGTCTGTGTCACATGATGACGACAACTTCTTGGTATTGATGCTAAAATGATTAGGGCCAGTCACAGCCTCACACTGCATACACCTACTGGGCAGCAAGGGCATGCTTTCCTCCTTCACCAGTTTCTGGTATGTGGGATGGTAGTTTTCACTGCAGTAGATTTGACTGTGATTTCATAAAAAAAAAAAACTCCATAGCCTATAAAATTCCTGTCCTAATTTAAAACAAACTACAATGACAATGAATTTTTCGTGCATTTAATCCTTTTTATTTATAAAGCCATATCAACTAACGAGTCTACAACCTTGTCAAAATCTAATGCCAGATGTTATGTTTGACTTTTGAAGAAGCCAAGAGAAGCACAGAACCTTTTCTTGAGGTGTGAAAGCGGCATTGGCAACAAATTTGAGAATACCAGAAGTAAAGGGAAGTGACTGGGTGCAAGTGCAATTTCAAGACCAGAATAAGGCATTGTAATTTCTTAAGTGTGAAGAAAACTGCATTTCTGATTTTGACCACTCATTTGACGTCTTCCCTCCTTCTAGCTTTGACATATTTTTTCTGATTTTCTTTTCTGAAGTGATTGCTCTTCTTACCAAAATGTCCATTTAGTTTAGCTTTCTCTTCATTAAAAACTGATGCAGCTAGGAGATCGCCATCCCAAATATTTTTGACTAGCCACCATTGTTTCCTACATGCTTATTGCTATGTGTTGCCCTTTCATGAGTGACCATGACTTTGCAGGCTTCTCTCCTTCACAATCTTCTCTCATTTCTATTTCTTGCATTACCAGTCTTACCTATTCCCTCTCTTCTCTTTTGTACCCGTACATCTTCCTTTTTCTTTCTGCCATTGTCCAGAGATAGATCATTTTTAACGTCATTTTCCTTTTACTTTGTGCAGTGTGAATTCTGCTAGACAAATCTTAAGGCTACTTGGAGGTCCTCGCTGTAAGCTTTTCCATGCTTCCTTTATTTCTTATAGTGACATCTCATGTACTCTGTCTTTAATTTTCAGCAGGTCATCTAATTCTTTCATTTTCTTATAAGCATTCCTCAGTAAAACTTTGCTTCTACCACCTGATGTAAGTGAAATCCATTTCTTAAAAATTCTTCCCTGCCCATTTGGAGTCCACACTGTTTCCTTCCTTCTCTGAAATCATGAGATGTTTCATTTGCAGATGGGACTGAACAGAATTTTTCATATCATCACATATAATGTGTTAAGAATGTACTTTATTTAGCTACACAGGAAAAAAGAAACCTCCCCCTCGAAGAAGAAAACAAAAGTTTAGGTGGCTGAACAACAAAGATGGAGTTCTGTGTGACATGATTGTAGTTTAAATGTGTATCTGTATACTTAAGTTGTGTTGGTGTTTTTTCATGGTATTGTCAGTCTTAAGTCTATTGCCAGTTAAGCTCAACATGAGCCGGCAATGTGCACTTGGAGCTCTGAAGGCCAACCACATCCTGGGCTGCATCAAAAGAACCGTGGCCAGCAGGACGAGGGAGGTGATTCTGCCCCTCTGCTCTGCTCTGGTGACACCCCACCTGCAGTACTACATCCAGCTCTGGAGCCCTCAGCACATAGATCTGTTGGAGCAGGTCCAGAGGAGGGCCACAAAAATGATCAGGGGGCTGGAACACCTCTGCTATGAGGACAGGTTGAGAGAGTTGACATTTTTGAGCCTGGAGAAGAGAGGGCTCCAGGGAGACCTTATAGCAGCCTGCCAGTACGTGAAGGGGGCCTATATGATGGCCTGTAGGGGGACCTTTCATCATAAGATGAGGGGGAAGAGTTTTAAACTGGAAGAGGGGAGATTTAGATTAGATATCAGGAAGAAATTCTTTCCTGTGAGGGTGGTGAGACACTGGAACAGGTTGCCCAGAGAAGCTGTGGATGCCCCATCCCTGGAAGTGTCCAAGGCCAGGCTGGATGGGGCTTTGAGCAGCCTGGTCTAGTGGGAGGTATTCCTGCCCAGGGCAGGGGGGTGGAGCTGGATGATTTTTAAGGTCCCTTCCAACTCTAGCCATTCTAGGATTCTATGATTATAGTCCGTGATTAAATATAACATATATACTTAGCAACCGTATGTTGTACTTTTAAACATTGACATATTTTTTCACCATTGTTTGTTATTCTTTCTAAATCTGAGGGCATAAAGCTTTAGTATGTTTTGTTAGTTCTGTTAGTCAGTAAGCTTGAATGATACAATAAAAAAGTATCGCTCTGAATTATGTTATATAAGTACATTTGACACATTTGCCCAGTCGTCACTGTTGTTAGAAAAGAGCTTTTCTTTATGTACAGCATTATATCAGGTATATATTCTATTTCCTTTGAGAACATCTTGTAATACAAGAATGAAATAAAAGCTCTTTCATATGATGAAATTTATCTTCAAAGAAGGAAGCACTGTTTGATAGAGGTCTTAACAGGACAGAATAGTGTCTGTGCTCAACTGACAAGTATCCACAGGTTCTGTGGTATCTTGAGTCCCCTCCCAAACTAACCATTCTCCTTTATTCCATAAAACACAGCGTGGCACCAGTGATGGATGGGATGGATGGATGGGATGACCATTACTTATGGATTGCTTAAAGTCTCCATTGAGAAATGTCTGCCTTACAATATCTTCCCAAGGTATGTAGATAAAGTACATAGATGTTTTGTCCATTACTTGTCTTTTTTATACAAGTAATAATTGGAACAAAAGGAATTTATTACTACAACAGGACGGCAATGCCTGAAAAGTTGCGCAAGTGAAGCGTATCATCCTTCAGCCCACAGATTTGTTATGTTCCATGTTCAGTTGATCTTGAACAGAGAAAAGTACTTGGAACATACAGAAAAATTGAAGGTGATTAAGATAAAGCTATTCTGAAGACTGATTTTGCCATTCAATAGTGTTGTTTCCATGGTAACTCCTGCATCACATGGCACCTGTGTACGCGATGAAAAGACATTTCTTAAAGTTACACAAATGCTAAGAGGAAGGGCAAACTTCTGTGATTCTTTTATCAGTGTGAAGTGAGTATTTTATTTCCATTACAAACATGGAATTTTCCATAATTCACTGGGTACTTCAGATACGACATTGTAAACAAAGTATCATTCATTAGTGAAAAACATGTAATATTTAAAGATAAAAAAAAAAAAGGCTGTATGAGGAAGGAGAACAGTGGGTTAAAGGGACAGCTGGTGCGTGTGTGTGTTACCCGATATGGGAGTTCTGCTCTCTGTTACTATTTTGTTACTGCCGTGGCACGGCAGCAAATGATAGCTACTAGTAATTCACTGAATAAGGCACGTGTATCATCCAGCTGTATCCATGCCTTCAGCCTTCCTGTGAACAGACTGAAGAATAGAGTCTCCTCCAAAAATCCATTAGAACTCACCAGAGTGAGGAGGCTGGAAGGATTCTACAGAAATTACTTTAAAACTTATGGAATGTATCCAAGTATGTGTCCTTTTAATTTTTGACGTTATCTTACAAGATTCTATAATGTGACTGTTACTTCCTAGTGAAATTTGTAGGATAAATAAAAAATACACCAAAGTTATAACAGTCCATTAAATTCTATAGGTTTACCTTTATGATATTCACTTTGCCCTTTTTCAGTGCTGTCTTTTAAAAATCTTACATAAAACCACGGAGATGCCTCCAACTGAAAATATGCATTCTTTTATTTTCCTATCACTTTCTGAATCTCTAAGTATATATTGTGTTGACTGAAATGAGATATGCAAGGACAGATAAATGGCAAATATTATGAACAAGATCTGAGTACCATTGCCAAAATAACATGTGTGTATATATATATATGCATTCTCACACATACTCATGTACGTATATGGAATGGATGTGTGTTTGGAAGGGGGTGATTAAAATTCAAATCTGAGTGGGTGACTAAAGCCGAAATCCACCAGATGACAATGTTTGTCCTTGATTCAAATATGCTGGTTTGGGAGGAAAACTATGTGTAATATATTGATTCTTAATAGTGAATAAATTCTTACATTTCTGAGACAGGCAGCAGCCACAGAGCACCTCCAGACTATACTTTAATTGTATGTGACACTAGATACAAAGGTGTTTATCTGTGGCTACTATGAATTTTGCAGGTCCCTGTAAAGTCTCTGAAGACTTACTTGACCTGCACTTGTCTTCTTTTAAAAGGCTTGATGTGCATATCACTTGCTGCCTATGCTCTACATCTAACAAAATGTGCCTATATTTTTGAAAGGAAGTACCAAGGAATGATTACACATTAGCTTTATATAGTTAACCCTGCATAGGTGTCTTATGTTTTCACTTATAATAACTTTCAGTCCTAGCGCGTTAATTTAATCTTCTCTCCATTCTGTTCTAGCTTGTTCCAAACACTGTCACATTTGGCACAGAAACTCCCAGTTCTCTGTTGGAAATCAAGTATTTTTCTTTCCAGGGGCAGACATTCTTCAGTCAGGTTCAACTGAGTGGCCCACAAGGGAGCTGTCTCTGTTGTCCAAGCTAGAAAGATACATTTATGAGCCAGCATCAGTAAAGAAGGCAAGTTACATCTGTCCTCCAGCACTTGAGGTCGCTGAGCAATTCCAGAATCGTAAGTCACCAATTCGATTGAATTGCCCATTCAAATTATTATGGCACATTAGAACATATCACAAGCCAAAACACTGTATATTAGTGCATTCACAGTAAAAAAAAAAAAAAAAGCCATGAATCAGGTTTTTCTGTTTGGCATCTCCTATAGAAATTTTCTGCAATACTGTGAAAGAGTGTGGAGAGGTTAAGAGAGAGAAATTCTTTGAATATGAAATATCGTATGCCTTTTAATGAACCCTGCAGCCTACAGTTAGAGAATTAATTCATTGTCTAAAATAGGGGGATGCAGCAGGGGCAAGGAGAGGTGCCGGGGGGGCCCATGAGAAAGCAGCCCCCCGTAAGGGTGTACTGACAAGGGACCAGAAGGTAATTCCTGTGAGCAGGCAGAATGTGCTCCAGCCCCAAGGGTTAGCTGCAAAACCTGCCGGTCACAGGGTTGAGTAGGGATGGGGAAATAAAAGTAGAAAACGAGAACTTCTTGGTGGGAAGAGTGTGGTTTTGTTCTATGGTGTTGCTTACCGGGCACCGTACTGTGTGAGAAATACGACAGAGGTCATTTTAACTAAATATATGTATAATTGATTATCCAGCCATAGTGCATCACTACACAGAAAATGAATGCATTGCTCCAAGTTCTAACATTTATTCACATATAAGACCATATGAATTAAAAAACCGCAATTATAAAACACTGCAATCTATTCTTGTAAATTGCCTGTTGTAATTTTAGCTCTAGACAACACTGACAAATTACAGTCCTCATCTCAAGGATAGGAGATGCATTGCATAATGCAGATCTATAGTGTTTAGAACCATTAATCATCAAGTTCTGGCAGCACCATTTGTGTTAATCCTGTTTACAAAAGAAGAGACCTGCTAAGACATACTATTTTAGGCTTTTCTTCCTCCAGTAAATATTCTTTAGAAGCAAACATTTGTAATCTGAATTTACGTTTAGCCTCAAAATGGAAAAACTGCCCAGACGTAATCACAGCAGAGAAGTGTTGTCATCCATGATAAAAACGAATTAAGACCTATTTCTATTTTTACCAAATGCTTATCTGTTACTATGTTAATTAGGAGCTAAATGTTGTTACAAAGTTACAATGCTGTGTTCCTAGAATTGTAGAATGGTTTGGGTGGGAAGGGACCTTAAAGATCACCTAGTTCCACCCCCCCTGCCCTGGGCAGGGACACCTCCCACTAGACCAGGCTGCTCAAAGCCCCATCCAGCCTGGCCTTGGACACTTCCAGGGATGGGGCATCCACAGCTTCTCTGGGCAACGTGTTCCAGTGTCTCACCACCCTCAGAGTAAAGAATTTCTTCCTGATATCCAATCTAAACCTCCCCTCTTCCAGTTTAAAACTGTTACCCGTTGTCCTATCGCTATGCTCTCTGATGACAAATCCCTCCCCATGTTTCCTGTAGGCCCCCTTCAGGTACTGGAAGGCTGCTATAAGGTCTCCTCAGAGTCTTTCCTCCAGGCTGAACAATCCCAACTCTCTCAGCCTGTCCTCACAGCAGAGGTGCCCCAGCCCTCTGATCATCCTCACGGCCTCCTCTGGACTCGCTCCAACAGCACCACGTCCTTCTTATGTTGGTAGCTGCAGAGCTGGACGCAGTACTCCAGGTGTGGTCTCATGACAGTGGAGCAGAGGGATGTGTAGTGTTACCCGTTGGTTTTAAGATTCTACCTTATAAGAAGAACTAGAGGCTATTGGATTTTTCTCAAAAATGTATAAAACACTGTCTTGGAAAGTATATAGTTTTTCAAGTTTTCTGTCAAATTTTTCAGGTGAGACTCTCCTTTCCTATATACAGATCATTGTGTATCATAGAATACGAGATTTCACTGCTAACAGAAGTCATTCTTAATGATACCAGGATATAAATACAATTACAGTCAAACTGAAATGAGCTTATAATAATGTATAATTATTAATATTTTTTATGAAATCTGTCCCCTATTGCTGAAAGATGCCCAATATCATGTTAGACCAGGAAATGTTATTTTGATCACCTAAAACTTTGTAAGGTTTCTTAAATGTTCTTTTTCTTTACTAAATGACACTAAACCCTTTCAATGTTATGGATGCACAAATAATAGTCTGGCAGTGAGAGGAATTTGCCTAGGATGGGAAAGAATCACGTTCAGTCTGCAGGTCTGCCATTCCTCCCTGTCCCAGAAATCTGCTCCAACCACCAGGAAATCAACTCTGCGGTGGTTTGCCTAAGGTAGAGATGGATTACGGCTTTTTGCATTTGCACATTTTGTTTAAATTCTCTTCATCAAAGCCGTGAAGCTGAGTACCCAACATCCCAGATTGAGAGAATAATCGTTGGACTAGCTCTATAGTGGTTTCTCTCACACCTAGCAGTCAGGGGGCTAAGTTAAGATCAAGAAGAAAAAATCTCAGGCCCAGCACCTAAATAAGGCAGAAGAGACTCCTGAATTTGCTGCTTATCTCCCAAGAGAGTTTCACAATCACATATGATACCTCTTGCTCTCTTTGAGTTTTGCATTTCAGTAAAAGTCCTGTTGAAGCACCTAGGTTCTTGCAAGTGTCTTAGTATATACTGCATGAGTATTTTCCAGCTAAAAATATGTTTCATTGAAGAATTCACAGTCAGCTGCATTCCCAAGTGTTTTGCATTAATCCTTAAGGGCAGAGACACAGAGAAGAGCAAAGAAGATCTGAGATTGTATCTAAGTAGAATACAGAATTCTCATTACTGGGGAAAAATATGCACTTTTTGTTTTCAAATTGAATTGGCGTAAAAAAAGCAGTAATTTTATTACTGTCTTCATAAATTACTGACAGATATTTGACAATAAGGAAGTGGTTTTTTAATAAAAATATGTTCCCCTGCCACATTAATTTAGAGTTGCTGACGTGCTGTAAATTCAACTTGTGGCTTCCCATGAAGTAGCTCTATTTTCTGGTAAAGCCTTTAATTCTTAGAACTTCTGTGATACCAACAAATTTAATGGGCAAAACATAGGCAAATATAAAAGACTTGACAGCTCTGCAGCCAACGTGTGCATGAAAATGAGAGCTGTCAAATCTCTTAATTGGAACCTCTTCACCAAAATTAACTCTTTTGTGAGTAAGATCTCCTGCTCATGGTAGAAAAACTGGTTTTGAAGTGGCATTCCTACCACTTGCTACACTGCAAATACGCTGTTCACTGCAATCAATGCCAACTTATATTACGCCAGTTAAATCCAAAGCGACTGTGTAACTCTCTTCCTATTTTACTGAAGCACAATACTGTCACAAGGGGGATGTCTAACAGGAAAACTTTTCATGTGCACTAAAATAAAAGAATATTGGTCACTTAATATTTAGATTTCTTTTTTGGAAATAACTGGCCTTGCAATACATAAGAATTGTAGACATGTCTGAAAACTTGAAACAAGATCAGTGCTTCTAAAATGTACTGCAATTGGACTTATCACCCGTTCTGTTTTAGCAATGTGATTTCAAATAACCTTGGCCATGCTTACATTAACGATTTTTGCATTTGTGCAAACATTAGGTAATCTGTTACATCATTACGGTATGTGCTGATTGCAAACCTTTAGAAGTCATCTAAAAGTACGGTAAGGTTACTCCACCGATACATGAGATGAAAAACAAATTAGGTATTAACTTAGCCTGTGGCCACCTTTTATACTTTATTTCTGTAGTAACTAACATGACAGGGCTTAACACATGTGGGACCATGAATTTGCATTTCAGAACAAAAATTATAAATAATAATAACCTTAAAGTAAGCTGATGCAAGTCAGTAGGGAACAAAATTAGTTCATTTGTAAGCTAAGCAGATATATTTTTAATTGTGTTGCAAATTAGACCGAGGATGCATAAACCAGATATATTTAGACTATGTGAAATATTTGTAAAATTTAAAAACATTACACAAAAAAATGTCAATAGGACACTTGGAGGAGAGCTTATGTGCTCTCCAGATTGCCTGTATTTTCATCAATTGTATACATCTCTAATAAAATAATCATGTAAATTAGCTTCTCCAGAAAGATAGCTTGATTATATCTTCAGAGCTTCGCAGCTACAATGTTATTACCATCTCGAATACATCCAGTAATAAAATTTCAAGGAAGTTAGTTCTTCTTCCCCTTTTTTTCCCCAAGTTTTGCCTAACATTATCACAGCAAAGAGGCAGATCTGTGTCTTGTGCTAAATTCTAGTAGATCTTCTCTCCCTTTGTAAGAAGTTACATTTTTTGCATTCTGTCACAAGGATCTGTCCTTTCCTGCAACTCCTCTGAGTCTGAATTCTGGATTCTCAGGTGCCCTAATCTCTGTACACAGCTCTTGCTTAATGATCACGGCGGAGGTGATTTCTTGGTTATCCTCACATATCCGACAGCGTACGCCCGGGAGCAGTGAAGATTCATGCCCGCCCTCAAAGTCTGCATCCTCTCCCATGGCAGCTCTGCTCCTTCAGTCAATCATAATGTCACTGTTTTGGCAAATTTCTCCGAGTATTTCCTTCCCCTGCTGCTGCTTTCAGTTTCCTTGAATTTGCTCCAGGGACAAAGGAGGCTTCAAGGGCATGAATTTGGGTGGAGAGTAATACAACCGCATTCCCATCTCATAACTTTCGGTGCTGATTTTGCCTTTTTTTTTTCCTACCTGCTCCATCTGCAGAGCTCAACTTTCAGAAGACACGTCTTCTGAGCAATACAAGGGGAAGATGGTGTCATATCCCCCGTTATTCTGTGCCACTGATGTCGTAGCAGCCATTTATAGCATTTCTTGCTGGAAAGCTAGCAGATGTGGACCTCTTCCAGCCACAAGAATGTGCTGACCTCATGGAAAAAAGTATGACTGTAAATCTGACAATTATAAAAAAGCAAGAAATATTTTTCATTACGGACAACCAGCTAAAGGCATTTGAAATTTTAAATTTTACTGGAAGCATTTAAATAATCACTAAAATAATTATTTTCAAACTTCGCATGCCATGCGCCCCAGCGTTCAGGATTTTGAGGAAATCAAACTAGGCATTCTCTGAGGGGCAAAACTGCTTAAGCTGTTTCCTTGTGCATTAGTGGCTTGCAACAGTGCTGAATAAGTTATGTTCAACAAATGAAGTTTTTCCATGGTCCCGGAACTCCTTTCTCTCGTGTGTGGATTTTCTTGAGTCTAATAGGTGGCAGGTTTGTGCTGCAACCTTTGCCTCAGTGAAAGCAAGAAAAAAATCCAAAACTACTAGGGACAACACAGCATTTAAGGAGTACATAATTCCTCTCTAAAACCATTTTTCTTTCGGATAGGTTGAAATTAGTCAATTAATTCAATAGAGACATGGCAGAGTGAAAGGACAGATAAAGAAGTGTGCACACAAACATATGGATTGCTCATATGAGCTTTATTTCCTTAGGAAGTCAGGATAAAACATTTCGGTGATTAATATATAAACAGCAGTTGCTCATATCCTGCAGACTCTCAGGAAATAACTGAAATCTGCAAGTAAATTTAACTGAGTCTGTAGCAGATAAAATTAACTAAAAGATGAAGATGTAATTGCCTGAGTCTGTACACAAAGTCAAGCTGAAAGATAAATGGCAGTTCCATTTTCCTGTTGACTGTTAAAGCAAATTAATTATCTGGGGTCATGGATTTTTTCCAGAAATAAGAATGCGAATCCCAGAATTTGAAAGAGTTTGTAATAAGTAGAAAAGGAAAGTGATTTCTCAGATAGATTCCCATCCAGCCACAATACTTCTGGGCCAAATTCGCCCTTTTGAGGATCATTTTATGGAAGTGTGAAGTTTCTGCACAGAGCTGCACTAGACAAGGGTAACATTATGTATTTGCTAGTCTCACCCAGCTTTTTTCCTAGGATCCGGCTTTGGATGGAGTTTCCCATTACATGAAGTTGATTGCCCAGAACAAATACGATCATGCTGTAACCCTTACATGGTGCTCAGTCTCAAGACAATTTAGTTATTTAACTAATGTCCTCCAATAGCCATGGTGTGTAGTGCTGCAGGAATGATAGTTATTTCCTGCAGAGGGAGAATGAGGCTGTGGGTGATGCCCCTGCAGCAGCAGAAGGGCTGGAGTATGGGAGAAGGTGGGGTCCATGGCAGCTGGGAGGGACAGCTGGACTGTGAGACTGAGGGGACTGGAAAGAATGGAAAAACGGCAGCAACAGCAGAAAAATAGCAGGCAACAAACAGGAAGTGAGGAGGAATTGGAACAAAATAGTTCAAAGCGTGTGAGGAGAGCAGCGGGCCTGATTCTGACACTGGCAGACAAAAGTGCTAGGAATGCTGCGATGGACAATGCGTGCGCGCAGCAGTGCTCCGTGGTGAATGGATTCTGGCCCGCCAGACAGGACTGCTGTAGCACAGCAGTGGCAGGTGCCAAAGAACAGCAAAACGCTCATCTCTGGTAGTTAGAGAGCTACCCGGGCTTGTAGCTGTACGTCGGCGCTGGTGCACCACAGCCTGGTGCTGCTTAGCTGTCACTGTGTCTTAAAGTCCTTCTGCGAGGGCAGGCTAGCCCTCAGGAACAGACGGGGTCTGCTTTCTGCACTCCATACCTCACCAATCTGCCTGCGCAACGAACAGGCGGCGAGGGTACTGAATGAGAAATCGAAGCACAGGAACCTGCCAGCAGCAGCTGAGACCTGGAGTATCACTCTAGGAATAGGCTAGGGAGAGTTTCCTGATTTTTTTCCAAGCAAAGCATTAGAAACGTGTCATTCTTGAAAACACAGAAGCAAAACATGAAGACTATAGGTCTGGAAACACTGGATTATACAAGAGTTAAAAATCAGAGTACTGAAGAAAGTATGCAACTCTGAGAGTCCTACAGTACAGAAAAGCCCGGAAATCATTCAGAATGGATCTGGAAGGAGCAAGGAAAGAGCAAACAGACTGATAGCAGGCGGAATACGAAGATGGAAAGGATGGAGTTACAGATGTGGCAAACATACCTACACATGGGAAGAGACAGAAGAAATTAGAGTCATAGAAAAAGGACATGATAGAGATCTGGAATGTGTAAGGACAGATGAGAGGGAGAAGATGTAAAAGTCTTAACCCCTTCTGAGAAGCATACAACAGAATATAAACCCATGTTTTTAATCAGTTTTTTTCCTGTCAGTTAAAAACTAATGAAACCCATGCAAGCAATTAGCTTTAGGTAGATCACAGGGCAACTGTAATATTCCTTTATCCCATCATTCTGTCACAAGTGATGATACATGATTTATGTGAAACAGTTGCTGGAGAAATGCCTGTAACATTAATAATGTTATATCAACAGAAGAAAACAGCAGCTCCCGTGGCCTCCCTTCCTTTCATAGAATCACAGAATCATAGGGTTGGAAGGGACCTCAGTAGATGATCTAGTCCAACCCCCCTGCCAGAGCAGGGCCACCTTAGAGCAGGTTACACAGGAACGCGTCCAGGCGGGTTTTGAATGTCTCCAGAGACGGAGACTCCACCACCTCCCTGGGCAGCCTGTTCCAGTGCTCTGCCACCCTCAAGGTAAAGAAGCTCCTCCTCATGTTTGTGCTCAAGTTTGTGCCCATTACCTCTTGTCCTGTCACTGGGCACCACTGAAAAGAGCCTGGCCCCATCCTCCTGACACCCACCCTTTAAGTATTTATAGGAATTGATAAGGTCCCCCCTCGGATGTCTCTTTCCAGACTAAAGAGATCCAACTCCCTCAGCCGCTCTTCATAAGAGAGGTGTTCCAGTCCCCTAATCATCTTTGTAGCCCTTTGCTGCACCCTCTCCAGCAATTCCNCCTCCAACTAGACTCTGCGCCCCTAATCACAACCCTCTGGGCTCTGTCTTGCAACCAGTTACTGTCCATTCATCTAACCCACTCTTTCTAAGCTTCCCTATGAGGATGGTATGGGAGACCGTGTCGAACGCCTTGCTGAAGTCAAGGTAGACCACATCTACCGTCTACAACTTTCTCTGTGCTACGCACTTCTCTTCTGTACAGAAGTTTTTTGAGCAGTGTCAACTGGAATTCACAAACTGAATTTATTTTTACCTTGAGCTCGCGGTTGGTGTTTAGTTCTTTTTCACTCTATTTGCATCCCAACAAACACTGTCATTAATCCATGTTTCCTTATCAGGAGCTGTTCTAATTAGTCTGTTCTAAATGTTGAGTTAATCAATACAGTTAATTCTTTACATTTATACACGACGAGAAGTTTTCCATTGTAAAAATAATTTCTTTTTTATGGTCTGAGTCGATAATCCCTTCTTAGATGTCACTTTAGGCTCACTTCCATCAGTATGTCGTGACAAGCAGCACTTCTACACAGAATCCCACTGAAGCTGGTGTGGCTACTCATTTGACTATACAATATGAATTAACATTGGCATAAAAGAAAGATGTGGCAGTTTCTCTACCTGTCTGAAAAAAAAGTACTGAAGACGACTTGCAGCTAAATAAATAAGTTCCGGTTTGCTTTTCGAGAGATACTGAAGAAAGTTGTATTGTATTTTCATTTGTATTCTACTACATAATCCGCTCCTGTCCCCTGCTGCAAAGCACTACAATGAACAATTTTAGAAGCAGGTCCCTATTTTTGTAAAAGCCTCTCACATGCTCCAATAAACCATGAAACATAAAGGGGGGCACTCATACCTTGAAGACAGGAGCCAGCCCCGCTGGTGTTTTGTCTTTGTCATTCTGTTGGCATGCCGGGGTTTCGCTTTCCCTTTCCCGTAAGGTAGAGAGTGCACATGCTATTACTAAAGGCAAGGACTGAGACGCAGCTCCAGGAGCTGCGGTTCTTGGTTTGCTTGATCTGGGCACCACAACACACAGGAACTAGGTGAAAATACCCTTTCACAACAGCCCTCAGCGAAGATTTTGCTGGCTGTTGCCAAGCTTGCAAAGATAAGAATGGGGCAAACTCATGAAAACTGGAGCATCGGAGAAGTCACAAGGTCCCAACATCCTGGTTGTCCTAGGATTTTGGTCATGAAGCAAATGGTAAGAACGTACTGCAAGGCTGTGTTTCAGTTGTGGCTCTAACAGTGGAGTCTTGTATGGTATTTGCGTACAACATTGTTCTCAAACTTCTGCTGCATGAAATGTGCTCCCAAACATGTGTACGACAATTTTTTTTTTCTTTAAAAAGCATTAAAGCCACCACTGAGCGTAAAAGAAAGTGACTCCATTAATTCAGACTTCCCTAAATTCACCTAGCTTTCCTCCAAATGAATATAGGATATCATTACTTTGCTGTGTTTTTGCATACACTAAGTTCTCTTGCTGCATGAAACCCTTTCACTGCAATAGAAGTGCAGGCATTTATCTTCACAGGAAGGGTCAATCTTGTCCTCTTGCAGAACAAAATGTGGCCAAGCAATTTCTCACACAAAACTTCAAAAACATTGTCATTCCTACACCAGTGTGTCAGAAGTCACACATTAAAGTGATCTGTAGGAGCAATAGTATACAGATTCTTTCAACTAAAGCTAACTGAGCTTAATGACCAGCTAAAACCTGCTCATTGGTATGTATGACTGCAGTTGATATTTCTGTTTTGGCAGTACAGACTACATGGCTAATGACGGGGTGAGTGTGGAGAGTGACCACTTTGGCACAGTGCTTTTTTCATGGAGTTGATAGTTATTGTGATACCGTTTCTCCTATCGATAATGACACAGTAATTGGAAAAAAAAAAAAAAAGGAAAGCTTAGCTATGCCCCAGGTATTCAAGGCATAGTTAACATCGGTCTTCATAAAGGCTACAGAAAAAATTTATGCTTCGCTTCCCAAAATTCAGTCATCGTTAGATAACTACTCACAATATATGAACTTCAAACATGAGAAAAGAATGCCATTTTCCATTGGTCCCGACAGTGAAAAACATCCCGCGTGGGTTTTTACTCAGCCTTGGCTGAAGCACTCACTTTCCTTCCGTGCCTGGATGCGTACGGCACAGGTGAGAAGAAGAAGAGAGGGCAGATGGCCAGCCCCGTCTGCTACCGCGGTCCTTACACGCCTGCACCTACACCTGACACCGCGCGAGCCCTACGAATTCCTTCTGCCGGTCAAAAAACAAACCCGGATAACAGCATCAGTCCATGATTTGAGCTGTAAATATTGGATAGTGATGAAATAAACTATTGGGGGGGGATTGAAACTGCATGAAAAAACTCAGCCCCAAACATTTTTTCACTGAAAGGGTTATTAAACATTGGAACAGGCTGCCCAGGGAGGTGGTGGATTCACCATCCCTGGAGGGGTTTAAGAAAAGGGGAGATGAGGTGCTTAGGGACATGGTTTAGAAGGGGTTTTTGTCAGGGTAGGTTGATGGTTGGACTTGGTGATCTTAAAGGTCCCTTCCAACCTCACCGATTCTGTGATTCTATGATTTAAAAATAAATTACAATAGGAAGCACTGTAACTGCATTGCAATCATTCCTGTTTGTTAGTATTTTTCCCTCTGAGCAGCCCACAGCAGTTGACACTCCTGTGCCCGTAACTTTGTTACTACCCGTGTTACTGACGCAGAATATGCTGAAATTAAGAGTAATTTCAGTTTTGTCATTGATTGTGCTTTTTATGCACTATTACTACCAGCGAGCGTTTAAACTAAGGGATAAACAAGCAAGAGCACGAAGCCTAACGGAAAAGCTGCGCGTTTTCCCTCCGCTCCCCGCCAGGAGCCGGGACACCCTCCGGAGGGCCGGCAGCCGCCCGTCCTGGCAGAGCGGGGGGCTGAGTGGGGGGTCCCGGAGGAAACATCACAACCCGGGACCCGGGACGGGCCGAACCCAGAAGGGCCGGGAAGGAGCTGGGCGGCGCGGCCGGGGCCGGGGCCGCCTCAGCCACCGCCGCCGCCGGGCGGCCGCCGCGGTGCATGACGGGACGCGTAGTTCGCCGCCCGCGTGGACTACATTTCCCGTGAGGCCGCGGGAGGGGAGAGCGCGCGGCACGGTGCGCGTCAGCGGCGCGGGCAGCCAATGGGGGCGCGGCCCGAGCCAGCGCCGTCCGCCGCCAATGTTGTTTTCGCTGAGTCGAGGCGCCGGTGTTGTTGGCGGCGGCGCCATATTGGAAGGGACGATCCCCCCGTTAGCGAGAAGCCCCTTGGCGCTGGCCCGGCCGCCGCCATGCTGTATCTGGAGGATTATCTGGAGAGTGAGTGTGTGTGCGGGACGGGGGTGCCGGGCG
>VXBO01005180.1:407932-440901 GCA_013400135.1 Rhinoptilus africanus
CGGCCCCGCCGAGCCCCCCGCCCGCCGCGGGCCCGCCCCGGCCCCCGCCTGGGGCCCGCAGTTGGGTCCCGGCGCCAGTAGGATCTTACAGGAGTTTCGCTCCTGGGCTTGTGCTGCTCCCAAAAGCATTTTCGGTGGCACGTCCCAAACTCTTTAGATTTTTGATCCCTAAGAGCAGTGATGGTGGTTCGGAATGTGAGTCATGTCCCACTCCTCCAGCAGGTAGCGGCATGCTGTCTCTGAAACTTCCCAGCCAGCTCCCCTAGCAGTACCGTATGGGAAGGCACTTTTTTTTGTAGCCTCTTGTGCCCTAGCAGACACGTTACCAAATACACAGTCTGCTTTAGGTTTCATTGTAGATCACATTGTATATCCCATCCCTGGGAGTGTTCAAGGCCAGGCTGGATGGGGCTTTGAGCAGCCTGGTCTAGTGGGAGGTGTCCCTGCCCAGGGCAGGGGGGTTGGAACTAGGTGATCTTCAAGGTCCCTTCTCATCTGAACCATTCTATATCTCTGCTTGTATCCTGATATAATACACTGCCTTATGCTGTTGTGAGGATGCATATGCTTTTAGTCTTTTCTAACACAGTCTCCTCTGGGACTTAGGTGTACCGTAAACACCTAGTTAGGTGGTGGTATCATTTAACACACAATTAATATGTTCATCTGTAACTGTGATGTAAAGGTTGTTGTTAATGAAAATGTTACTGCACAAAAGATGAGAGGAATCATCAATACAGAAGGGTTGGACTGTTGTAAAGAAAAATGAGAGAAAGGGCAAGGGTTGAAATAACAAGTGAATGCCATACAGGAATACGAAGTGCAACACTACGTGGGAGAACAGTTCTTGAAAACAATAGTTTAGCCTAAAACACTTTGAAGTGGGGTCTCGGACTTTCCCTTGTTTATTTACTTTAGTGTACCCAGCAGGTCTGATGAACAGACTTTATTGACACATGTTGAATTGGCTGTAGTGGTTTTTTGTTGCATTTGTCTTGGTTTCAGTGCTTAAAGTTGTGAGAACAGAGCGATGGCTCCTTATGGGAGATAATACCTCTGAAGTAACTATCACTAGGGAACACCAGGAGAGGGAGTGAGTAGCTCACTGACTTAGGTAGTTCTGAGTAGGTTCACAACTTTTATTTCTATTCAGTAGGGAGTCAAAGAAACTAGTAGTTTTTTTGAAGTCTGTTTCAGAACTGAGCCAATTATCACTGCCAAAATTGCAGTAGTGTCATTTCCTCTGCTTTAGCTGGAAGTGGCAAATAACACTCCATATTGTATTACTGGAAATAGCAAATGACACTAAATATTGTATAGTAAGGCCAACCTTAGGCCCAGAGAAAAATTCTCGGACCTTGGGACTTCTGTAATTCTTGCACCATAAGTGACAAAGCATCCAAAGACATTACGAAATTTCTGTACTAGCATCTCTTCAACATCAGTTGCCAAACTGCCCGCTGAATGCTACATGCAAACCTGGAGGCTGTTCCCATGCTGTGGCATCATGACTTACTGTGAAGATTCAGTGTCTCTGAAGTATTTGAAAACAGTACTTTCATGAGTGGTGCTGTCCCAGAAACCTACATGAGTTGCAATTCAGAGATAACTGTGCTGCTGTGGTTTAGAGTCAATGTTGACTTTATATTCTGTCCTTTTTGGACCACGTGGGCTTCTAACGGGGCAGGTGCTGCTGTTTGTTGTTTGAAGAAATAATAAACCAGCCGTACCTACTGTATGTCCTGATAAGGCTGCTGTGGGAAAAGTGAAGACCATCTCAGTTGTGACTTGACTCTTGAGGTTTAACTAAGTTCCACCTTGAGCATAAAATGTGTTTCTATATTTTAAAGTTCAAATCATGGATTATCAGACCTGCATGGTAAAGTGTTAAGCTCTGGAAAAAGGCCTCTCTCCTAATAGAATTTCTGGCAGCTCTCTTGGGAAATGTGATCTAATAAATTAGTATCTCAGAGTATAGTATCACAGTTGGATTAAAAAGGGCGGGGAAGGTGAAGGAACTTGAGTGTACCAGAGAGAACTTTTGATATAATGAAATAGATCTGACTTGCATTCCCCTTTGCTGTTTCTGCCTTCTCAGGAGAGACCAAGTTTCTGTGGAATTTTTTTCCCCTGTGCAATTTCACACAGAGTGGTATGTGTCTTCAATAAAAAGTAAAGAGGGAAGATTTTTTTTTTTTCTTTTCGTGTCTATGGAGCCATTAGAATAATTATCACCTAGCTGTTTGCACTCTGGGAGTAGGAGATAGCATATTTTGCCAGTTGGCTTTATGGATCAAATTATAGTAGTTTGGTCAAAGAACAAAGCTTTCAATAGCTTCCACACAAAGTGCCTGCTGCTTGCTTGCTGCTCAGGCTTCTTAATCTCCCGGAATAACACAGTGCGAGTGGAAAATACTCATAAAGATTCTCCCATGTTTAACCAGTTTTACACCAAAACTGTTTGACTACATTGTTTGTCTGGGTCTCAATAAAGTTGATGTGAGCCTTTGTCACAACTGTTGTGGTTTGGGATTAGTTGCCCTCTGTCCAGTCAGTTGTTAGGTTCCTGTTGGTTTTGATGCTGGAGGTTCCCAGCATAGCAAATGTTTTTGATCATATAGTATGAATTATTTTTGGTTATTTACGTGAACAGTTAGTGCTATTCGTGAATTTTCAGAGTGACAAAACCTTTGGGCTCCATTGTATTTGAAGAGTTAATCATACTTGGGGATTCATGAGTTTTTTGAACCAGTTAATTAACTTTAATTCACTTTTTTTTTTTTTTTGGTAAGAGATGTTGACCATCATGTCACCACCATCATGTGACCACCATCAAATGGTGGTTTCTGGAAAGTATCTTAAATGTTTTACACCCAGAGCCTGAAGTCTGTAGGTAGTTGGTGCATTATCATGTTTAATGTGAAACTGCTATCTGGACAGCATAGCTGAGAGTACTGTGAAAAAAATTTCAGTGCTGTCATCTCTCCTGAGACTAGCAAGGCTGTCAAAGCTAGTTTGCAGCTGTGTGTTTTTGGAAATATGCAAGCTGTTGCATGCACAAGTGTCCAGCTGTTGAAATAGTAAACTCAGTGGTTTTTGTTGGTTTTTTTTTAAAGGAGGGTGAAGGGAAAGGGAAGGGAATCCCTGTTCCTGTCTCAATAAACAATGAAGCAAATAACTTGTAGTTGACATTTTTCTTTCTTATGATAATTAATGTTATAGAATTGGTAGCTTTATTTTTCCCCTTATGACGCTACCTGAAAGGAGGTTGTAGAGAGGTGGGTGTTGGCCTCTTCTCCCAAGTGAATAATGACAGGACCAGAGGAAATAGTCTGAAGTTGCGGCAGAGGAGGTTTAGATTCGATATTAGGAAGAATTACTTCACTGAAAGAGTGGTCAGGCACTGGAACAGCCTGCCCAGGGAGGTGGTTGAATCACCATCTCTACAGGTATTTAAGAAACGTATAGATTTGGCACTTCAGGGCATGCTCTGAGATTGTAAGGTTTGGGTTTTTTGTGTGTGTATGGTTGGACTCGATGATCTCAAAGGTCCTTTCCAACCATGAAGATTCTGTGATTCTATGATTTCTCAACTTCATGCAAGTGAGAATCCTGTCCAAATAGTTTTTCATCAGTGCATTTACCCCATAGTGCTACTTGGGGGAGGCGTGGGTGGTGGGGAGAATAACTTTGTGAGTGCTTTCAGTTTTCCCCTGCCCTTCCTAGTGTACAGTGGAGAGGGCCTTGACTTAAGGGTGGTGACGTGACTCTTCAGTTGCTCTACCTTTTTGAGGCACTAATTTTTTCAATTATTTGGTTTTGTATTTGATTGTTTCTCTTAGGAGAACATTTTGTTTCCTGCTCAGTTTGTAACTGGCTAGAATGTTCCAAAGTCAGCAGTCTAGAGCCCTGGGTGAGGAGTTTGGGTCATGCTTTAAGTCACTACCACTGCTCTTAGGGACAAAAAACCTTTAGAACTTGGAGTCCTGCCTGTCCCATGCTGGAGAGCACAAGAACCTTGATGAGAATCCTACCAGAATGCAATTCTGCTTCTTGGAAATTAAGGTAAATATTTCCCTCCTCTGTCCACTGTCACTTGGTTGTTTTGGTTTTTTTGTTTTTTTTCCTCTCTAATAGTTTGCACCTCAGTCCTGTCAACATTGTTTAAGAAAAAATTCCTCCTTATTTCATAATGTTTATGTACATGAGAAGATAACATTTATCTTAATCTTTTCCTGTGCTACAGATGCAATGGATCAGCTTGAGCAGAGGGTAAATGAATTTTTTATGAATGCAAAGAAAAACAAACCTGAATGGAGAGAAGAACAAATGACATCAATCAAAAAAGTAAGGATATCACTGGAGTGGCTCACATTTTTCTTTTGCAAACGAAGATAACCTTCGGAAAAAAATAGCTTATGATTGATGGAGACTTAAGTGTTCAGAACTGTGACTTCCCTTGGGCTTTCACAGACATGGATGGAACTACCTAGGAGGAGAAAAATGACTGAAAGGTTTCTTTGATCAAGCGTTGCTCTCAAGTTTTACCCAGTATTTGCTAGCATTTTAAAAATCCTGAAATGTTGAGGAAACTGGGTACTACATTTTCAGCTCAGACTTTTTGTTTCTGCTTGTGTGACATGAAGTTGCCTAAGTTAATTGGCTTTCTTTTAGAGGATATTCTTCAAGCTTAGCTTCATCATTACCTGTGATTCTGCCTATGTCCTCATATGTGTTATACATATGACATATGTAGCTTTAGGGAGGGAGGAATAAGAAGATGGATGTGTTTTGTTTTATCCTTCAGTGCTCAGGCATTGGTGGTGGTATTGTTAGCAAGGTAGTCCATCATTTTGTCATGAGAAACTCCTTTGTAGTCTCCTGCACTTGCTACTTCAGACCCTTATTTGGCCAAAGGTTTTGGTTTTTTTTCTTAATACAAATAGATTTCTTTATTTAAAAAAAGAAAAACTCAAAGCTCTGACATCACTACAGTAAGTGAAAAATTTGCTTTTGACTTTAGCTGAACCAAAATTTTCAGGTAGTCTTCACCTAAGCTAGATACTCTTCGGTGAAACTGGGAATGAAAAGGTACTTAAACTTGTTTAAATCTGGAGTAAAACCATGTGTAAACATACTTTTTTTTGAAAGGAAGAAAAAAAAGTTTTGTCTGTGGATTTTCCTTAGTTAAAGCAGACTTTAAAGTTGGACTGATTCAGTTAAATTATTTTATGATACATTTATGAGTTAAGTAAGTGTATTTTAAAATAATTTAAACTATAAACCATATCCGTCATTATCTCTGTGTAACTACAGTGCTGGAAAGGTCTCCCCTCACAGTACTGTTCGCATCATTTTGAAGGGCAGTAGAATCTTCAGTGGTCCTAAAGACCCATATGCACTAAAAGATACCATCTCATTTTGGGCCCATAACTGTAGGCTGTGTAATGTAAAATAAATCCAAGACTGTTTCTTTTCTTGTAGCATTTCTTGCAGACATCTGAATATCGCTGTAGGAGAAAGTGTCCACGTTTTGTAGTTTGGCTTTTTCCAAGGCACAAAGAATAAATCGATAACGCGTTATATCAGTCATGTAAAATTATGCTAATTGTTGTTGTTTACACTAGAGTTTCACAGTCTTTCTGAAAACTGACTTGAATTTCTCCTTTTAACTTACAGTTCATGCCAGATAACAATAGCTTAAAATTAATGAAATTAATTCAGTTATGTTCTTAATTTAAAAAAAATTCTCTTTATAACAGGATTATTATAAGGCTTTGGAAGATGCAGATGAAAAAGTGCAACTGGCTAATCAAATATATGATTTGGTAAGTGGACAGAAGGCTTGTGGTGAATTATCTACATTTATGCCCTAAGGAGTTCTAAACATTTTGATAATCACTACAATTGTACTACCAGTACTGTTACCTCAGCTACATAAAGATACTTTTGCTGGTGAAAGAAGCATTTAATATTTCACTGACTTTTAAGAATTCTGTTGCTTTGGGTATTAAGTGTAACTAAAATACAAAGTATACAGAAATAATTTTATGTACGTTGATTTTATTTTTTTCTGAAGAGAGACCACCAGCAAGTTACTCTTCCTCATAGCATGTTGATTTTGAATTTTAAGTATATTTGTGTTACACTTTCTCAGAGAACGGAATCTGCAGGTCAGACTGTGCTAAAATATAGTAGACATAAAACAGCTATTTCTTGTCTGCTTTAGTTTCACTTCAGCTAACCAAAATTTAGTTCCAAGAGTTGTAACTTAACCTCTCCCTTTTGACTGCCTGGTAACTGCAAAAACTTGTTCAGTTTTTAATAGTTTCGAGACAGGTACATTCTGCTAGATGGCTATGGATGAAGAAAGCATTTGGAGCATAGTGTTTCTTTCCATGATACTAAGTTCAGATTTTTTTCTGTTAATTTTCAGTACCCAACAGCACGTCATAGTTTAGTCAGTCGCACAGGAGTCTACACTTCCAGTTTAGAGACTTTTACTCAACACTTAAGTTTACTCATGTGTATAGTGGCATACAAATTGCAATTCAGTGAACTTGCAGTTTTCCCAGTGCAGCCCAACCTCTTCTAAAGTGCATGTCATGTGCTGTCCTTTCTCTTGTCCTTTCTATACATGTAACCACAACACCCCAAAGTCCTCTTACGTGTTTTCATATGTGCTTAGAGCTGCATGACAGAGAATTGCTGTAAGGGAAGTTTTTAGCAAGCCTGAGATCAAGGGTGTAGATATTCACATTCCAGAACTGGGTGCTATTCATTATTGCTTTGTTTCAAAAACAGGTAGACCGTCATTTGAGAAAATTGGACCAGGAACTTGCTAAATTTAAAATGGAACTTGAAGCAGATAATGCTGGAATTACAGAAATATTAGAGAGACGTAAGTATGCATGATTTTCTTTAAAACTTGACAGATTTTTCGTAAATTTGCAAAATTAAAATATCATATTCTTTTTAGCAGATGTCAGTATTTCAGCTTGTTTCAAAATTGTTTTAACCATCATCCTTTTCATCAGTCAGTGATTTTCAGATTTTAGTTTCAACCTCAATTTTTACCAGTGAAGGCGACTGTAGGTATTCAGACAAGTACTTCAGCCTGAGCTTGCCACTTACCCAGTTGAAAGTGTGCCATGTCTTACTTCAGTTGATTACCACCAAATTGAGGAGGGTCATTATTTTAGTTATAGCTGTGGAATGTCAAGTAAGGTTAGGTGCTCAGTGGTTTTCTTTTTTTTGAAGGGGAGAGAACAAGTTGTTTTGTACCAGGGTATCAGGGGAGAAGCATTTTGGGTAAGAAACCTGCACGTTTAACAAATACAGCAATGCTGGTACTCAGAATTTGAACAAAAATGTAATGTGATGGCTTTTTGGCCAAGTTGATGTAGAAGAATCTGGCGTTTCTGTACACATCAGCATTAAGATACCAAGTTCAAATGTGATTATGATAAATTTCAAAGTCAATTTAACTACTGTGGTTGTGGAGCTAAGAGGCAGTGGCTGTTCTCGCATCCAGAGATAGTGAAAAATAACCTAAATCACTTGAGGAGATTAGGAATAAATACTCTTTCTTTGAACTTTGTGTGGCTTTATCATAAAAGCTGGGAGGTTTTGGGTGTTCTGTTTGTAATTGCTATTACAAATAACAGGAACAAAAAGAAAACTGCTTTTACTGAACTAGCAACCGCAGAAATGTACTAGTTTATTTTAGTTGGAATCCCAGCTGCAGTTTTAAGATGTCATACTACCTTCAGTAGAGCTATGTGTTTTGTGAAGTTGGTAGGTTGAATTTCAAGAACTCAAAATAGAAATGTACCAGACTGCATGTTGCATCATTAAGGTTTTTTTGTTTGTTAGTTTTAAATATAGTGAAAAGTAGAAGCCTCTTAATATTTTTAGGTTTCAGAGTAAATACATATTGTTGAGGTTCCGCCAGAGGGCGGTCTTTGGACTAACTCATAACGTGATTAACGTTAGCTCAGCCAAAATGCGTCCCTAAGCTTTGAACCTCTTCTAGAATAATTTTCTTTAAACTTCTGTAATACAGTGCACTCGTGTACTTTCTGAAAACACTGAAAGTGGTAAAGAAATGTTGAAGCTACAAATTTGGAAAAATGAATGTGAATTTTTTCATGAATAGTCTTCTGGATAAATGCAAGTTGATAGGTATTGCAGCTAGTTCAAAATCATTTTGCCAAAGATTAATAAACAAACTCGTTTTTATTGTTCTAATGGAAATTTATGGTCAAAGTCTCTCCTATACTGCAATCGTTCAGCCTCATGGCTAATAGTACAAGAAATGTNAATAGTACAAAAAATTTTTTTTTAGACTTTGACTTGCATTTGTGCCCCCCCCCTGCCTTTTTTTTTTTTTCCCCCCCGCCTTCTTTTCTTCTTTGGATTGTTGCTCTGTGTATTTTGAATGTTAAGAAAATTTGGATACTGATTCGAAGCCCTTCCTGTTGATTGTTAGATCACTTGAAAGATGTTGCTAGTGCTTGTGTGTTTTGACTCAATGTGACAGGATGGACTCAGTGGGATAAGATGCCTCATTAATACGGTTTGTCTGTTCAAATCTCCTTTTCAGTTCATGTTGGTATAGATTGTCAGTACTTTTGGTGCAGCATTCTCCAATCATTACCAGCCTGTATGCAACTCATTTGAATAAGTGGCACATTGAGTGCAATGTTGTTGTTTGTTCTCCTTATTTGCCTTGATTTTACCGCCTTGATTTCACCTTCTTGATTTCAATAGTTGAACAGCAGCAGTCACCGATTTTTATTTTAAAATTTCCTGACACTGGCTTCTGGCTGTACTACAGGAAGGGTTTCAACTCAAAATAAGTATAATTGCATAGTAATTTGGTTAATATTATAAATATTAGTTTAATATCTGAAAGTCAAAAATGTGCCAATGATGACACTGAAATTGTCTTATCCTTTTTACATTCTTAGGGTCTCTGGAGCTGGATACACCATCACAGCCTGTGAATAACCATCACGCCCATTCTCACACTCCAGTAGAGAGTAAGGATTTGAGACTTAAAAACATGTCCAATTTTTATGTTGCCTTAATGTTGGTTTAGTAGTATATAAAAAAAAATGTTAAGAACTTTTTTCTTTTTCTCCGAACACTGGGGGGGGGGAAGGCATAATGCAATGACAATAATGTCTATTCAGGAGAAGTGCAAGAATGAAATGATAAGGTTCTGCTGGTGGAAAATAGTTGAAAGTGATGTTTTACTATGTCTAGTTACAGTTTGACTTTCAAGCTGAAAAGGTTTTACATTTAAGTTCCTTTCATTTGTTTCATGTAGAAAGAAAACACAATCCATCTTCTCATCATAGTACAACAGATCATGTTCCTGAAAAGAAGTTTAAATCTGAAGCTCTTCTATCTACCCTTACTTCAGATGCTTCTAAAGAAAATACACCAGGTAATGTTAATTGTCTTGCACTTTATTACTACTTCATCAGAAGAAGAGAGACCCAATTATATTTGTGAGTTATTGTAATTTGAAATCAGAGGCTCATACCCTTTCCTCTGGAATTTTCAGTCATTTGAAACATGAGAAATGGCAGGCATTCTTACTCATCTGTGTTGTCCATGAAGTGCATCAGCTTCATTGTCATAGGACAGCTGCATGTTGGCCGTTTCTTTTTATTTACGCTGCTTGCAAGAAGATAACAGTACAGTTTCATTCAACCAGCAGTAGAAATATGAGATCAGTGCATTACTATTTGGGGAAAAAGAAATGCATGCAACAACTCCCAAAGTAAAGGAAAAGCTTTTTCTTTTTTTCCCCACTTTTTTTCTAAGGGTTGTTCTGACATGGCATTCAGCTGCAATAAAATGTAATTCTTTAGTGTGCTGTCTATTTCAAGTGAGAAGTCTTTTTAAGTAGTGAATAAAAAAAACCAAACCCACAACTTTCTTCCCGTTTTCAAAATCAGGGTGGTTTGTAGTTTCTTTTCTGAAAACAAAAGATTGTGAGAAGTTAACAGTGAATAAATTACTTTGTTTTGGAATTTAGTACTGTTCATCAGATTAACTAGCCTTTCTTGTATCTGTTTTGCTTCTCTTTTGAAGGAACTTCACATGAGATGGCAAATAAATTGTAACTATGTTTGAGCAGCTGTCAGTCTGTAGATGGCCATGGAAATCTGTTTTGCATTAAAACTGTGATTTGTAGTCTTTAGAATCAAGATTGTTAAAAGTTTTACTTCAAACCAGTATAGGTGTGCAGTTAAATTCTTACCTTCTCAATAGTTACAGTAATCAGCATAATTTCAACAGAGATTGGGTTTATATAGACATAGACATAGCGGCTGCATCAAGTTTTTGATATCTGAATACGGTAGTGAGGGCTGTCTTTCTAAGTGGACTCTTTGCACATGAGGATAGGTGCAGAACAGATTTTTTTTTTTAAGCTGATACTGGCTGTGTCAAGTGATTTTTTTAAACCTTTTTCAAATGATCAGCCTGCTCTGATGCATAAACGGAGTTCCCACTCTTTCACTGGTTATCATATGTAACTCTTCTTAAAATGCAAAGGAATTTAGTTTCATTTTGAATTTCATGAATGTGTTCTGTTCATCAAGGGTGTCGAAACAATAATTCATCATCCTCTTCAAACAATGCATACAATACAAACTCTTCTCAACCATTGGCATCATATAACCTGGGCTCATTATCTTCAGGATCTGGGGCCGGTGCAATTACCATGGCAGCAGCTCAAGCAGTGCAAGCCACGGCACAGGTAATGTCAACACGTTCTTGTCACTCTGCCATCCACTATTGGTTAAGAGGGAAGATTAGTGATATTTTTAAAAATCTGAATTCCCATGATCACTTTCAGCTGATGTGATTGAGATCTCATATTACCATTTTTGTTTATATGGTACAGTTTCATCCTGTAAAACTTGCATAAAGGGACAGCTTGTTTTCTAGCTTTTCCTGTGGGATGTTCTTACACCTCTTTACCACTTACTATGCATCATATCGTTAACAGGGTAACTAACGAACCTGTGCAAATAATTAGTAGTTAGCAGCCTGATATATGTCTTCTTTAAGACCTCTACTGTGTGATCTGATACAATATTAGTATTCCTTTCAGATGAAGGAAGGAAGACGAACATCCAGTCTAAAAGCCAGCTATGAAGCATTTAAGAACAATGATTTTCAGCTTGGAAGAGAATTTTCATTATCCAGAGATTCAACTGGATATTCATCATCAGCTCTGGCATCTACATTAACACAGACATTAAGTTCATCAACCACAGATTCACGAAGTGGCAGAAAAAGCAAGTAGGTTTTCTTGTTGACTGCAATTACAGCTTTTAAGACAGCTAAGCTTTCTTTTAAAGGTCGGGGCCCATGACCTTACAATCACAGCACTTTCTGATGGCTGCCCATCTAGGACAGGAAACAGAAGGAATTTTATTTCTGATTAAAATGAAATATAAAAAACATTTTAAACAAAACAACGGCACATTGTGACAACAATCGCAAATTGTACTTGAAAGAGTTTGTCTCAAAATGCCCATCCTTTTAAACTGACTTGTTGTTTTCTTCATACAAATTTGTGTGTGTTCACAGCTTAGTTAGTAATTTTGTCTTTGAAGCATTTTTCATCTGTAGATATCTGGGATGTCAGATCTGACCTATAAGTAAAAGCATAGGATTTGTGTTCTGGCACTGTTCCTCTAGGGTGATTGGTGATGCTTGAGTGGGGATTAACATTGAATCAGTCATGACATATGACATTATTTATATGTAAATTCCTGTTTTATCGGTAACATAATTTTTACGAGGACTTTACACCAAGGCTGTTGATGGACAATTTTGTGAAGAAAAACATTCATTAAAGCCATTTGGCAGTTTAAAGCTGTTAAATTCCATTGATTAGAATAGCTTGTCTAGTACTTGTAAGCTGTTAGGGCTTGTTTCCTTTTCCAAAGAGCCTTGTGTCCGTTTCAGTTCTTGCAGTTGTTGAATGAAATTTGATGCTTTCGGATTTACATACTGCAGTATTTCAGCGTCCACAAAGTACTTGTTTTGTGATGCTTTCACTTGGCAGCAAATGAATTTAGATTATGTTATGCTTTTTTCTTTTTTTTTCTATTTCAGAAACAACAACAAATCCTCAAGTCAGCAGTCTTCATCATCTTCCTCCTCTTCGTCTCTGTCATCGTGTTCTTCTTCCTCTGCACTGGCACAAGAACTGTCTCAGCAAACAGCAGTGATCCCAGAGTCTGATTCCAATAGCCAGGTGGACTGGACCTACGATCCAAATGAGCCACGATACTGCATTTGTAATCAGGTAAGGGTGGCTGCCAACCTGGAATACAGCTAGAGCTGCTGTTTCGCTGTAGTTGGACTTCCTTCTCTGACTGCTAATTTAAAAAACATTGTTTGCCGTCTTTTCAAATTCCGATCTGTTTTTATTTACTTACTGCCGATATGAATAATCAACTCAGCTGCTGAAGCTAAAAACAAGCAAATTTTCCAGTGATGTGACATACCTGGAGAGTTTTAAAACTTTTAGTGAAGACTTCAGGAATAATTAAATTTAAAATTGAACAGGTTCACGGTGAATTTAGTTAAAATTCTAAGTTAGTAAGGAATTTGCCTGGTCTCTCCTGCTTTCCTTTTTTTTTTAAAAAAAAAACCAAAAAACTCCACAGGCAAGAGAAACCACAACGAAATAAAACCCTAGCTTTGTAAAAGCCACCCTGAACCTTGAGAGACTGAATGACAACATGAGAAACTTGTATTTAAAAATGCATCTTTTTATTTTAAACACTGTTAAGACACTTGGCTTTTTTTTGATAGTTTTCAATAAAGTGCTTGAAATAGCCATGTATGCAAGGGAAATGTCAGACATCAACATAATCTTGAAAACTGGACTGATAATGTACTGAGCATTGGTCTTTAAACCAAAATGTGCTTCGTTCAGGTTTTGAAGGCTGACCTTTTTTATCCACCCAGAAATATGCAGAAATATATTTTTCTCTTTTGCATTAAAAAAATACTGAAAAGCAATTTGCTGTGAACATTTTCTTTGGGTTGTGTAACAGAAAAATCAAAATGTTATCGCTGCTGTTAATGCAAGAACTCCTCAAAGGAAGAAGTTTGAACTTTAGCCCTTTGAAAACATGGATTGCTTTTAAGTAGTAATGTAATTATTAATAAAGGTTGTGGTTTTTTTTTTATCTACTAGGTGTCCTATGGTGAAATGGTGGGCTGTGATAACCAAGATGTAAGTAACAAAGATCAAAAGGTTCTTGAGCGGCTTTGTCATGTAACTGTTTCTTGCGGGAGTTACTTTTCCTTAGACTTGGGTTTAGTGTAGAGTTTTTTAGCATAATGTGCGTATGACCTGAACCTTTCTTCAGGAAACTCTTCCTCATCTGTCCGCACAGTTTGGGTTCTTTTAGAAGGCTTCACCCTTTACTGGGAAGGTTTCACATCTTTAAATTGTCCTTTATTTCTAGGAACCTTTAGCTGTATCACTACTACTATCAGTTGTCCCCTTCAAATTAAAAAGTTTTAGAAGAACAGTTGAATGTAATTATGTATTTAGTAGGGTACTACATGTAAACAGAAGAGAGTGATAAGATTACTGTTGTATCATTTCGTGTTGTCACACTAAATATTTTGAAGCACAGCATATATGTTTTGTTCTCTTACGTGAGTCCCTGTATGACTTCTACAATTCTTACCGCTTTCCTTAGTCCAATGAGTGTGGGTTAGGGACTGACATCCTCTTCTCCTCTCATTTTGTCTCATGACTTTGTGTGAAAAGTAGAATCTATGCTTTTTACTCAGGCTTCATTTTCATAGAATTGTATTTGTGACGGGTGTTTTGAAAAAAAAACCAAACAAATCCCAAGCCCTCTCTTTAACTCTGTTTTTATAGTGCCCTATTGAGTGGTTCCACTATGGATGTGTTGGACTGACAGAAGCACCGAAAGGGAAATGGTACTGTCCACAGTGTACGGCTGCAATGAAGAGAAGAGGCAGTAGGCATAAATAAGTTCCTTCATCTGGAAAACAAATTACATACTAAAGGTTTTATAGGGGACTTGGGAGGGGGAGGAACCCCCCCATCACACTTCCTTGCAACCACTTAAGGGTTAACATAGCAGTCATAAGATCCTCAACTATTGATTTTGCTAGTTGTGTTTTAATATTGTAAGTAAATTATTTATGCACATTGATGTGCTACAGATACTATTCCAGTGAGCCTTGGATTGTTCCAGTGGCCAGCATATGCAGACATTTGTACTCTCAAACCATTTTCTCTAAGCAGTGGGCATTCTACAATTACTCAGTCTTCAAAAAAATTCCGATAAGTCCAGATTTTAAATGTATGTTTTATATTCAACAGATATATTCTGCTGCATGAACTGTACTCAAGAGCTGTTATGTAACACTATGTATATAAATGGTGCAAAAAGGCAATGCTTCTGACAAAAAAATGATGAGACAATGGTTTTTAAAATGCCTTTATAGCTTTGGTTCTTTATGAAACTTAATTCAGCAGGCTGAAGAAAATGGTTCTTGTATACAGCGGGCTGTTGTCCTCTAGGGTACTTGAGTATGTAAAAACAAAAAAAAAGCTGTAGAATAAAACAAACTTGTGCCATTAGTCTTTATATGTTTCTGCTCCAGAGAAGGCGCAGGCCATAAGAGGAAAAAAAAAGGTGTTAAAGTGATGATAAATTTTTATACCAAATGTGTTTATTTTTTTGTGCAAGTAATCCTTTAAATTTGAATTGTATTAGGTGTTAAAATAAAACAACCTCAACTCCTCAAATTAATGTTTTCTGTACGTTTGTCAAAAAGAGGTTTGTCCCCAAATGGTTTCGGAAGCATGCAGCTGAGTTTATGTAAGGAATTGCTAGACGTGACCCGGGGGGGACTCATTGCACAGACGGGCATTTCCCTGGGGGCCGCGTTACTGAGACACACGTAGGCAAAGGTTGGAGCATCATTTCCTTGCTGTCTCTGTCTCCAGAGGGTAAGTGGCACCTGCTCACATGGGCACAAAAGTTCTGTTTTCCATGTGGTTAAATCCAAAAATCCCTACTGTGTTGAGAGAGACCCCCAGGCGGGATCGCCCTCTTCTTTCCATGGCACGGGTGGAAATGGGAAGGGGAGAAGCAAACCATGGTACCTGTGTCTTGCAGCTGCCGTATTCCTTCCTGGACGGGAGCTTTCGCGTAGAGCCCAACACATGGCTCAGGAAAGAAGAAAAGGGATTCGTGCTGCTTGTGGGATTCGTGCTGCTTGTGGGATCCCTGGGCGAACAGAGGATCACGTTAGGAAGCCAAAATGCAGCCCCAGGAGTGGATGTATGTGTGACTTGTACGTGTTGTGGTACAGGAGCAGAAAACTGATCTTAAAGTTAGACCCTTGACCATGAATATAATGGAAAGATTTTCTGTCTTTTTTCCCCACTTGCTTATTTTGGACATAGCTTGTAGATTTCCTTTCACTGACAAATTCCTTTTGTTGTTTTTCTATGGCTCTTTCACGCAGCAGCACTGAGCAGAAACCAGATTATTACTCCTTTATTCCTTCCTACTTCTTTCCACTACTTAAAAAAAAAAATACACTTTCCCTTGGGAATAAAGATTTGAATGTAGCACTGGGTTGCTCTTGGGGCTGTTGGGCTGGAAGATGATGACCACGGTCGCTTTCCTAATCTGCCCAAAGTGGGAGGAGAAAGAGAGAAGAGGTATGCCAATCGCAGCAGGGAAGCAGGAGGGAGTTCGGCTCATTAGCAACAGGAGTGTGTGCAGAAAATGCAGGCTTTACCTAAACCAAAATGAAACCGGGCTTGTGCCACGATGTTTATTTAAAAATGAAAAAAAAAATAGGCAGAAAAAGCAGATGCGTAAGAAGGAAAATGTGACTGTGGATGATAAATAGACTTTGGTAAAATAATACAAGTGAGTGAAAATAAACAGCAAAGAAAGAGCAGTGTAACTAAGGTTCCATTGAAACTGGGAACTGAACCTGCTGCGTACGTATTTCTGTGGAAATCTCAGTCTAAAAAAAACCACTTGAGGACTAGAATATCTGGTTTTAAGTGAGGCTGTTGAGACGATAGAGATAAGGGACTATTTGTTCTGTTGGAAACTGGTGCCGTGCTATGAATCGAAGTTAAATAAGCGACAGGTCATCTAGACTCCCCTTGGACTGAACGTCGAAGTCTCTAGGGCTAAGAAGTTCATTAAAAATTAACGACTATCTATAGCAAAATCCTTCACTCTGGTGGTAACCAGCCATACCTCGGATGGTGTAGAGGCTGCAAATCCAAATAAAATTTTCAATTTTTAGTGTGAGCATTGGTTCACTGTTTCATGAGACAATATAAATCATATTTTCATGGAGGAGCTAACTGGAGAACTCACAAGAGGAAGAAACTTTGTCCTCATGAGTACATTAGGATTTTGTGTCTAAGTTAAAAAAATAGAAATGGACAAATGTGAAAAAATGTGGAAAAAATGCAATGCATAAGTCAAAGATGTGGAACAACAAAACCTGTACATGCCTTTGTTTTGTTTTCTTCTGAACAGGAATCCTGTGAGAGAAGCCTAAGGGTCAGCACGTGATTATGGTGCAAAAAAGGACTGAAAATTTGCAAGACGAGCAAAATTACGTCTTCACTGTGCAAGAGGTTAGACAAATTTGAGTGAGAGGTGCCCTTTCTGCAGGTTGCCTGAGGATTGCTCCCAAAGGCAGGCACCCGTAGAAACGGGTCTGCAACAAACAGGCAGCACCAAACCTGCCCGAGAGTTCTAGAAGAGCTTGCGAATGGAATACCTGAGCAATTATTACCTATTTTAAAGTGTCTAAAGGTATGGAAAGCAATGAAAAAAAATGCTGATTTTGAAAAAGCTTCAAGTTGGGTCTACGAGGTTATATTTTATTTCTTTGTACGTTGGTAGGAACTGATAAAGGCTGGAATTAGTGTATGTGTGATTAGTTACGTTTGGCAGAATCTTTGCCTCATGGCCATCAGAGTCCTTGGAACGCTTCACTGGGTAGACAAAGGCGGCCAGGTTGATGTACACAGGGTCTCTCATCAAAGTTTATTTAAAAAACAGTGATGTGCTGGATGAATAGTGAGGTCCCTTAATGTTCCGTTGCAAAACAGAATAATAAAGAGTAAAGGAATAAATTGCCGGTATTCCCAAGAAGGAGAGGCTGCTAAAGGAGTCCAGCAGGACTCTGCTGCTCAGAACATCTGTAAAAGGTCAGTTAAAGCCGGGTACACTGTAACGTGATGTTTGCGCTTACGCTGGGTTCTCAAAAACTACAAAAATGGAAAGCAGAACAATCCCACATTACTGAGTGTCTGATAAAATGGAAGTGATAATTCAACATTTGCTAAAATAATGTAAATATAAAGCAGTATATAAAATAAAGCTTAATTCTCAATTTACCTGCAGCTGGGGCCTCTGAAGCAGCTATTGCTGCGTAGGAATGCGATTTTGGAGTTGTCTGGGTAGTTCTGTGGAAGCGCCAGCTCATTGCTCCGCAGCAGGTCAGATGAGCGCTCAGAATGACCCAGTAGCAGAGAAAGGATAAAATAGAAAATAGTTTTACACTCTGCAAACAGATGCGCGCTTGGGCCTTCACGAAGTATAAAGTCCTGGTCTGCTCCTCTGCAAAAAATGTGTCAAAACTCAGACAGGCTGAGCGAGGAGGCTCCAAGTAGTCAAATCTGTGTAATGACAACACACCTGAGCAGCAGCTGAGATGTCTGGGACTCTTCTGGCTGGAATTCAGGCCGTAACAGGGATCTGTAAATTCAGGATCGCTGTGGAAAAGGTGGGTCTCTCGATAGAAGAAGCAGCAGGGAGGTAGACAGCCCAAGATGAAAAAAGAGCAGCGTTTTTTCACTCATGGCACGCTTAAATTGTAAAACTGGCTGTACCGCTTACATGGGGGTAGGAAGTGATGGCGCCATTGGTGGAAGCAAAGCCCACAGAGGTATGAAAGGCAGAAGTAACGCATCTGGATCAAAAACTCTCTTAAAAAGGGACCACTAGAAATGAGGAGAGCCAGGGGGGTGTTCCTGGATGCCCGTGACAGTCCTGCAGCCCTCTGGCACCCGGCAGGGAATGCTGTTTGGCACCAGATGCCAGTTTAGATGACCCTTTGGCTTTATGCGATGCACCTGGGTTTAGTTTCACCTCCACGCCCCAGCATTTGGGCGAATTTTTAGGATGAGGAGGTATTTGTAGTACCACAAACGGAGAAGCGATGTGCTGAGCGCTGTAGCAGTACAAAAAGAGGTCTTTGCCTTGTAAACTGTGTTGTCCGTTTGCGTTGTGAAAAAGTAACAGTTTTTTCTCAGCTGTAGGTTGTATTTTTTCTAGGTCTGAAATAGAAAGAGGAAGTGCACTTACCCTTCCTGCTTTGAAAATCCTGCTCAGTTGTCTCTCTGAAGAGTGCAGAGTAATTTGCCTTCTTCTCTTCCTCATTGAATTTTGCAAAAATGTTCTTCCACCCCACTCAATAAAGATGAGAAATTCTGGGGTTTGTTTTCCCCTGTCTGTTCCCCCTCACCAGGGAGGGACTTCCCGCCATTCCCTGGCTTTTCTTGGCATGTTTTGTCATTTCCCACCTCCTCCTTCCTGGAGCGTCTGAACCGTGCACTTTTCTTGTGCAGTGGAGGTGACAGAAGGAGGACCCAGGTGGCCTTCAGCTCGACAGCAGAGGGTTCACTCCTGCACTTAAACTAACCATCTCTGAGAGGCAGAACAGCAGGAGGGAGAAGGGTCTGGCTTTTTACGCTCCCTTACACGTGAATAACTAAAGTTAAGCCAGGCTGTGCCAACACTGTCTCCACAGTTCTGTTCTCTTCCCAGCATTGCGTAAAATGTGCACAGAATAATGTAACTAAAACACGAAGAGCGCCACGCTTCAGTTTGTCTATACCAAGGTACAGTAACATTCCTCTAGCGCTTTCAAACACACACCTCGCTTTTATTCATTATATTCTACAACGACCACCAGCAGCTTTTTCCTCTAGATACATCTTGTATAGGGTAGAAGATGTAGGAGCTATCTCAGCACGCAGAAGTTGCCAACAGGTTGTACGATTCCTTACAGACTTGTGCTAGCACACGTCATGTCTTACATTTTAGAAAAACCAAGTCTCCTACATTAGTTCACAATAGATTTAATATCTTTATTATAAACGTGACTTTAACGGGTCCAAACTGTATTCCCTTAGTTTATTGAAAAAAAAGAAAAAAAAAATCCTGAAGGTATTGAAAAAAAGGCCTTGCATATTACAACTAGAGCAGAGAAATACTTGCCTCATGAGTGTACAAGAAATCTACCTAACGCGGTAGAAAACGAGGAGCAATGGTAGGATCCGCAGCTGGTTTAACATTTTTATAGCCCTAATGGTTATTTGTACCTTGCCCCTTATATTAGGAAAACTTCTGAGCGTTGTGACTGCTCTCTTCCTCTCTAAATATTTGTTCAGCGGTGCCCTATACATTGAATCAAACCTGTACGCCCACATTTATGGAACTGGCTACTGCAAATTAAGAGAAGTTTTACTGAAGTTCAAGAGTACAATCAGGGGATTCTTAAATTAAATAAAGGAGATGCAGTTGTTTGGCTACAATTTCTGTATTTTCCATAAAAATAAAAACATTTTGGGGAATTTTAATATAGTTTTGTTGCTGAACACATATTTATTTATTAGGTTGATAGTTAATGTTGTTTTCCTAATTAGGCTTATACTAAGGCTTTCTTTCTAGAAGAATAAATAATAGTTACGCTGTGTTTGCGCACGTGAGAATTGGTGGAACAGAAATAGGGGAGCAACGCGAAGCTCATTTTATATTGCTTCCACCTGCAGAATTGCAGCCCTGTGACTTCAAAGCCAGTTTTACTATTTATTTTCAGGAAACGACATGTGGGATAGATGTTTGGATAAACTTTGCCAGCGTGAGTGTAGTTAAGTGCTGGAACAGGTCAGTCAGGGAAGTGCTGTGGCATTAGGGAATCCTTTCTTGTCAGAAATACAGCACTATTTTACCCTGTTTTGATAAAGGAAATTTTTTTACAGCTCTGTTTTCTTTTATTTTGGTGAGACTAAAATTGCGCTGTTTCTGTGTGGGGGCAAAAATAAGTTCCTATCATATCTAAAAATTGTTTTAATAAATGTTCAGTTATGTGGTTTGTTTGAAAAAGTGACAGCATGGAGTGTTTCTGCTGTGATGAATTCACCTGGATATGGTATTCTTGACTTAAATGACTTTAAAATGTGCCTAATTTCTCTGTCGTGTTGTTTGGGGCTAAACTAATCTCAGACTTCTAAAGAAAGCACATTCTACAGACGGACAGATTAGTCAACAGTTGAATGCACTCACAATAAAAACATGTGCTCCTTAGTCAGGTCTGGAAAATGAAATGGTTCTACAGCCGCTAGCGCTGACCAAGCCCTTTATTTTAATTTAGGAAGGGATATCACACATTTCCCAGACATCGAATACCATACATTTCCCAGAGATACTGATGGCCTAATACATTTGGAACAGATAAGGAACTGAGGAATAACCAGAAGTTAACCCAGCAGTTATTTTAAAATTACCCCCCAAATTTCAGTGTTAATAGTTTTAATCCAGAGTAGAAATGTTCTTGGACACTGACTAAAGCACAGGAGTGCTGATTTCAGAAGTGCTGATTACCTTTGGGAGAGCCACTCACGTCAGGACCGCTTTGCCCGCCTCCTCTGTAAGATTGGTGATTGCTCTTGTAAGACCCAAACACGGTCCAAAATACGCACTGGGGAAACATCGCAGTGAAGTTTTAGCCCAGGACAGGAAAACTAATGATGATTCTCAAAACCAAAAAAGACAAAAAATACAGCTGCAAGGTGGATTTGTTAGTATCTCCATTAACGTTCAAGATTTACCAACTCTAAAGTACTTTTCATTTTAAAAGTGCTTTCCAAACACTCACCTACAGCTATTTACTTAAAGACTCCTCTTAAGAGGGTGAAAGGAATGTACTGGGAATGTCTCTTTATGGAGCCTGACAAGCCTTTTAACAGAAAAGATTCTAAGTTTTCCTTTCCCCTATTGTTGAAACCTCAAGCAGTAATATTTAAACTCATGAAGGAGGAATAATCTAAATATATTGTTTGTAATTACACCAGCATATTGTAAAACTGTAACCTGATTTCATATTTGGCTACTGATGGCACTATTTTAAATCAACCCCAAATATTCTTTGTAATTCTGTTTCTGAAGTTTGTTTTAAAACAAGCAAATTAGCTATCAGCCTTACATACATTTTATTAGTTTTCTGTGTTGGCACTACCTGATTTTACATTATTTTCCAAAGCAAATAATGTCTTCGATATGCTTTAGTTTTAAATGTGCATCAAAATATAGTTGTATGGAAATATAGATTTAAAAATTTTAGTAAGAGCTTGTTCAGCTACTTCATACTCTATGTCAGAGGGATTCTGACTCGATTATATTTTGGTTATATTTTAATTTCTGCAAAATCAAATCCTAAGAACATCTACATCTGCCTCTAGTCATAGAACATACCTCTATAATTAAAAAAATCTAACAAAACAACCCACAAAAGAGACAACCCCAACAACCCAGCAAGTAGAAAAATGCTTCTATTCGCTTCTGAGCACTTCTGGACAATTGGAATTAGGTGTGAAGGCTAAAAAATGACAGCAAAACATTTCAGATCTCTCGGACCTGAGAAATATCTTCCTTAAACCTTGCTTTTCCAGCCCCTGTGCCTGGAATGCTTGTTTCACAAGTGACCCCTTTAATCAAAACAGTTAGTTCCCCCACTGACAGTATGATGTCCAGCCTCCTCCCAGCCGTATCCCTGCGGTTCAGCATCCCCTCCCTCCCTCAGTTTCAGCTTTCAAGCCATTTCCTCCCATCGCCCGGCGTGGTTCGGGCTGAGAGGCAGCGCAGAGACCCTGCCTGGGGCAGGACACCAAGAACTCGTCGTTCCTCATGCCAGCTGTAGCCGCTACTTTCTGTGTGGCCTCCTCCACTCCATTTATTCCGGCCACCTTGGGTTTTTTAGCTGTAAAAATGGTTAAACTTTATTTTTGGCCTTATTTTTACAAACACCACGTGGAGCACGCTGTCAAAACCTTGTGCTTAAAAGACGTAATGTACTTAAGGGTGGTTCTAGAGTAACTTCTGTGCCACAGTGGTTGCTGTTATCTTGTTCTGCCGTAATCACGCCGCGGCAGCTGGACTCACGAGAGAACTGTATAGTTATAATCAGATCAATAAGTTATCTTTATCTGCTTCTCCTTAAGAACAACAAAATAACATGTCTGGCATCTCCACGTATTCTATTTGCTTAGACAATAATTTCTCATGTACGTGTATGTGAAGTGCCCCAGGTGATGCATTTCTCTGCTGGCTTGTTGTATATTCTGGCAGCACCACGAGACTGCAGCCAACAGGAATAAACTGTTCTATACTCTAGCATATATAATGGCTGGACTTGATGGGGCTGGTTAAACTTACGGGTGGCTGGAGAGGCACAGGTGAGCATTTAGTCTACATTTCTGCGCGATGTCTTAAAACTCTTCTTGACAACAGAGGAGCTCAGTTAAACAAATATCCATCCGTACAAAGCCTTTGGATAGGGAAAAATCAGGTTCTTGTTCCTTTGTGCCTAAAACACCCACATGCATGAACTCATCCACTGAAGTCAGTGGAGGCCGTGATGTGGTTTAACTTGTACGTTTGCATGGATATTTACTGTACTGGGACGAACCAAAATTTAATGACCAAAATGTCTGAAATGATTGGCACCTGGAAAACTTGGTCCAAAACTATAGACTTTGTCTGACAGTTGTGGCAGGCAAACCATCTGCAACAGCGCAGATTCAGTCATTTAGAGGACAATACAAAGACCTGAGAGAATTTGCCCTCTTGTTTTGTATGCATACAATAGAGGTGGCAATATTTTCTTGTTTTTAGGAGCCTTCCATTTATTTCCCTGCTGCCAAGGAGCACCAGGGACCTGCTGAAGCGAGAAGGCGCTGGGATAGTCCTTCAAAAGTCTGAGAGTGGTCAGCAAAGCAACTGCTCTGATAAAGAAAGAGAGGATGTTCCAAGTGAGCAGTGAAAGAAGAAAGGCAGCCAAAGGTAATGGGATAGAATAAAATATGGTTTAAGGAATTTAGGGGTGAATTGGAAGATGAGTGTTTATGGAACGAGGAGTCTAGTTGTATTTTTCAGCTTCTAAAAGTTGGTTTATGTGAAAGACACCCTGCTTCTGAACTTGAGGGCAACTGTATAAAAAACTGGTGCTTGGGGATGGCGGTCATGAATTTTCCCATTACCTTGGCTTTTATGATTTGTTGGACTGTTTTTGGGTCCACTTGTGGTGTAGAACAGAAGAAAAACATAAACACTCTGCTAGTCCTGGCTACCTGCAAAATGAGGCCAGGTTAAAGTGAAAATGGAATGAAATTTAGTTTACACAAAAGAAAAGGGAAGATCTTGTGACAGGACCTGGAGGACTAAGACATTTCGATTTTATATTTGGGGCTTATTTGGACAGAAACTAGAACAATGACATTTTTAAAAAACCTAAAAACACTCAAAAATAAAATTAAAAACCCCAGTGATAGTGATAATGCAGAATGCTAAACTTTAGAAATAAAAGCATTTGTAAATGCTTCTCTTCCCTGTGCTAAATGCCCTTACAGACTGGTCCTAACTTGCACATTTGCTGCTCTTATTCCAGCAACTCCGTGACTGGCTCGCAAGTTCCACAGTTTCCCAGTGTATAGGAGGCGATTCAGGACACATCCCACTGTCATCCTGGAGGCCTGGCTGAGGGATCGCTCCTTCCTCTTTGCAGTAGCCTCCAAACCGCTATGCTTAGCACTTGCTGTCCCTGTCTCTCTCTCATGTAATCTCAGAACAACTGCTGCAAGGGCATCATGTCAAGAGTCAGTGAATAACTGTAGACAGGATGAAGCAAAGAATTTACTGATCTTCCTCCTGACAGGCAAATTTGCCTTTTAAGCAGGAACCAGTATCTTCATAAGAATTTGTTTTTCAGCTGCTTTCCCTTACCGTCATGTCAAGCAACTTTCTGTATTATTAACATATGCAAATAGATACCTGTGTTTCATTCTCACCCTTCTGACAAAACACAGTAGTGAACAACATGACTGAGATATAAAGAGATGCCTCTGGCCAAATAACTTGGCTGAGATCCTACCTAAAACTGTAGGGAAGCTGAGGTGGGTCCATCCTGGTGAGCTGAGTATCAACCCTTGCCACTGCCTGAAAGGTCCTGTTCCCTTCCTCTGCTTACATCCTCTCTCACTCCTGTTCTGCTCTTTAACTTCTGCCAGCTGCGGGGCCCACTGGACCTCTCCAAGAGCTGATTCAACTCACTCAGCTGGCGGAAAACCAACCCAGTTGTGCAGTTTTTTTCTCATGAAAGTATCTAATGAGCATGACCATGAGGTAGAAAGAGGGAAAGGGAAAGAGCAGGAACAGAGGTGGGGAGGAGACACTAAAGGCAGCGGTGAGGGGAGCAAGCAATACCTTCCCCTTTCCATGGCAGGGAATTACTCAACTAGACAATCTGCCCATGGAACTAATGGCACAGAATCATAGAATGGTTTGGGTTGGAAGGGACATTAAAGATCATCTCGTTCACAGCCCCCTGCCATGGGCAGGGACACCTCCCACCAGACCAGGCTGCTCAAAGCCCCATCCAGCCTGACCTTGAACACTGCCAGGGATGGGGCATCCACAGCTTCTCTGGGCAACCTGTGCCAGTGCCTCACCATCCTCACAGTAAAGAATTTTTTCCTACTATCCAATCTAAATCTATCCACCTTCATTTTGAAACCGTTACCCCTTGTCCTATCATTACGCTCCCTGATAAAGAGTCCCTCCCCACCTTTCCTGTAGGCCCCCTTTAGGTACTGGAAGGCCACTATAAGGTCTCCCTGGAGCCTTCTCTTCTCCAGGCTGAACAACCCCAACTCTCTCAGACTGTCCTCATAGCATCTTTCTTGGGGCAAAATATCCAGCAATCACAGCTCTTAACACACAGATAAAATTGATCTAAAGGATTTAAAATTGACTATATATCAATACATATATATTGACTAAATCCTATGTGAAGTAAACACACTGCTTATGTAGTCCAGATAATACATTGCCTCTTACATAAAGGCAAAATATTAAATCAATTGAATAATAATGAGAAGCAAAGCCAAAAGGGGAGTATCCCCTAAAACTTTTCTCCCATTAACATAAGTGGTTTGCTTTCCAAGGATTTACAGAACCTTCCCTGCTAGCCTGCCTTCTCCATGAGCCAAAATCAGAATGCTGAGCCAAAGCTGGATTGAGACGTGAATCTTTTTTCTCTGGAGTGCTCTGTGGAACAAAATCACAATATCATTAATGCTTACAGTGTTCTATGAATGGGAAAAGGGGAGAGAGTCTGGGTTTTTACCATGCTGGGATTAATTTAAACTTCAGTAGTATCAAATCTTCCAATGTGCAAAGCAGTAATGAAATGTATTTCTCCGATTTTTTTCACTCTGTGCCAGTCTTCCCCATTCACGACTTATAATGGGACCACACACAGGACTGAAGACACTGCAAATCTAGCTGCAATCTGGATTGAATTCAGGGTGAAGTACAAAATCGTGGAGGGTGGGGCTGAGCCGGCTTTCTCCGGCACAGTTTAACTGGGTGTTTTGCTTGAGTATTTACAGTGCTATTAATGCCTATTGTTCATAAAGCCTTTATCCAGTTTTTGAAGTTAGTGAGAATTTATGGCCCTTGGCATAGTTTTTAGTATGCTAGAAAATAAAAAGATAATTTTAAAAGTTGACCATAAACAATGAAAATTGCATATAGGTTTGCACTGTGAAGATGACAGTCGTGATTACAAGGACTTGACTATCAGTTAATTTAGAAATGATCTGTTTGAGCTTATTTTTCATGTCAGCTCATTTATCACTGAAATGGTTGCTAGGACACTATACTTTGAAATTTGAAACTTGTTCTAGAAAAGAGCAATTGTGAAATGGTTTTTAAGCATATTTTCTTCTTGGCAGCCTCTAGATAGTGAAATTATTGATGCAAAATGGTTTTATTATATCAAGACCTGATCTTACAAGCACTTATATCTAGACTTAACTTTATTCAGAGGTGCAGAATGATTCGTGTTAGATCTCTGAGTGAAGTTAAGCATGCATAAAATGGATTTATTCAGCTGGCCTTAAATTCCTGCAAACTTTCTGTACCTAATATTTCCTTCTTGGTTAGCTCCTGGCAATTATCTGTCCAGGTCACTACTTAGACCATGGAAATCATTCTTCAGTGGTCGCTGGCTTTCACCACTGAACAAACACAGAGACTTGTGTAAAATGGAAGCTGTGTGAATATGATCCAGGTTGTTTAAAAACCCCCATGAGATGATGAATGGTGCACATTACATGCCTGCATGGCATATTGGCTAAGCCCTTTCAAATCCCAGTCCCTGGCAATTTTTAGCAAGTCTTGTGACTTTCCTCTCACCTTTTCTGTGTCTAAACGCTTACAGTCCATTCCAGATGATGCGGATCTGGCTGCGGACCGGAGTTCTGGCTGCAAGCACTGGAGATCATTCTTGACAGAGACGGCTGGTGGGTTTTGGCAGAAGTGGTGCCTGCAGGACCTTGCCTCGTGCAGAGCAGGAGAGCAGCCAGGCAGGCAGTCCTGCCTGAGTGGGAGGAGGAGGGAGAGGTAAGCCGGCTACAGAGCCCTTCGTCCACGCAGAGGGAACGGGTCTGGGAATCCCAAATAGGAAATGAATACTAAATTTCTTTTGTATGTCAGAAAGAGGAGCTTTCTGCAGCTTTCTGCTAAGGATTCTGAACTAGGTACATATACCTGTGAGTATAAATACTTAGCCGGCTATTTCTGATATTATAGATAATTGTGTACTGCAGTTATCTGAATATTATGCACTGAAGAATCTTTCTCCTGAGTCTGGGACACAGGAGGCCTGACTCTTTATCCACTTATATCCTTTTCCTAAGTGACTAGTTAATGCCATGGGAATTAGTCCCCATTTGCAATAGTCCTGGCTTACTGTCTGAACCGTCCAAATGACCAGATAAATCAGTAGGGATGTAAGCCCACAGATGTGGTGGAATCCTGATTGAAAAGACGACAGGAATCCTGTTCCTTGCACTCTAGCTGTGATTGAGAAAGGTATTTACATCTTAAGAAATGCGTGTTACATGCTATTGTCATAAAAAGAAACCACAAGGCATAGGGAAACAGCCAGCTCCCTCCGTAGAACATCTGGCAAAAGCAGATGAACAGAAGGCTGGTCCCCAGGAGCATGCGGGAGGCAGAGATCTGCCTGCCCTCTGCTGATATCCCTTCAGCTCCGCTTCTGCGGCATCAGTCTCGGTACAGCAAATGAGTAAAAGTTGTCAGCTTGTGCTAAAGGCTTGGCGCCCCTGAGTGACCTTGGGGTTGCAGAAAGGATGAATTGGCTCTGAGACAGTGGGGAAAATGTGAGGATAAAGATCCCACATTTGAGTTTGAAAGAGATGTTGGGCTGGTGGGCGAGCGTGGTTACTTGCTGTGCTGAAGGCAGCTGAGGGAAGATGGTCAGAGGACAGAAAGGATTACTTTGTCCAAGTGTGGGACTGAAGCAAGGGGTTATGATCTCCACACCATGAATAAACCTTTAATCCAAATCTTTATAAACTGGTTTTAATCAACTGTTCTAGCAATGGCACATAAAGCTCTGACTAAAATCCCCTCACTAAGAATTTGGGAGAAGTTGACAACCATGCAAATGCCACTCACACAGCTGGTGGTTGTGGGTCCAGAAATCAGGGCATGCCAAAACCCACAGGACAATCTCTTAAAACAATAACGCAACTCTATTATGTGTTCTTCCTCTGCTGATGGGGTTACTGTGGCTCCCAGGCTGCCTGCAGTGTCTCCACAATCCTCCTTTAAATGTACCAGCTCCCTGGGCATCCATCTCCATTGTATGGCATGGACCTACCCTGAAGCCAGCTGCAGGGAACCCATGGGTTTCCAATGTCCACCAGCCAGATTTGCTGTCTTGCCAGAGGCTTTGCAGCGTGGACTGGCCAGAGCAGGGCCCAAAGGATGTGAGCCGGTGTGCTGAGACAAGGGAGAATGAGCAACGTGTCTCCAGAGAGAAGAGATGGGAGTTTCCATGTGGATGGCGAGCACCTATCATGGGAGGCTACAGGCAAGTTTTGTACTCCTCTCCTGCTCAGGATAACCCAGTAGTCTAATGTAGACAACTACATCTCCAGACAGAAAACCAAAATGCAGTGTGTGTGTGACAGATGAGGGTCTGCCCAACGTGTTGAATCACTTCTGTGGCATTTTCCTGTATGTGCAAAATGAGGGGTTTAGTATGGGGGAAATGAAGAAAGGATTTGAAATAAACATCAGCACTTGAAACGAATATATACTCTACTCTTCATTCCTGTATATGAGCCTCTAACTTGATAATGCTGCTGCTGCTGTTGAATTGTGTAGATTGGCTCAAAGTTATCATAACAGCACTCATTTCTTATGTATGAGGCAGTGCAGGAAGAACTCTTCCTTTTCAAAAATAACTAAGGATGGAGGATAAAACAGGCAACTTGTACACAGATATTTTTAGCTAAAAGAACTTGATTATATGAACAGTTTAGGTCTATAAAGATAACAGAGTTCCTCAACTGTTCCCATCTGTCTCGTCCCTGTCCTGTGTCAGCAGGGGGAAGTAGTAACTAAGACCTTCTGTGGCTTAGATACTAAGTGCTTTCATTGGAGTATTTTTGTCCGCCCTCTTTTCTTTCCCTCTTTGACATCAGTAAGAAGTTTTATTTATACACTGCTATGAGTTATTATATCTTCTGTGGAAAATTACTGACAAGTGCTTTGTCAGTGACGCTGATGTCCAAGTAAATCTGCTTCCTTTTACAACGTTTTTGTTAATCTGGATCAAAATACTGCAGGTGCTGCTCAGATTTCTCCTGCCTGCAAGATATTAATATTGTTTCAATTAAGACCGATTGCTGCAACAGCAGTTTTCTAAAAATTGCAGTGATGGTGGCTTTGAGGCATGCAGTGTGAGCAAGGACACCTCTTGTTCCCCATCCAGATCCCAGTCTGCGTCTCCAAACCCCGTGCCTGCTCGGAGTGGAGCTGCTTTAGCCCCACCCTCTGAGCCGTCCAGCCTTTATTTATATGAAATCTGTGGTCCAACTGGCTTCAGATGGCGTGTGTATGTGCGTGTGCCTGCCTTCTGAGTGTGTGAGACGAGCTCGGATCATGAGCCAGGGTTGTTCCAAGTGGTTTTAATCAGCAGCCCATTAGAGGAGAACGGAAAACTTCTAACAGGGTAAGAACCGAGTAAGTAAACCTAACTTTGAACTCGCAGTCTGGACAGAACAAATGCAAGCGAAAATCTTCATAGGCTGTCAGTTTTCAGATAAATGATCACTTTTAGAGAGAAAGCTGTGCGTGCTGACAGGAAGGAGGCAATTTAAAAGGACTGGAATGAAGGAAACTGTAAAAACAAAGTGGGAATTGAGAAAGCAAGAGAGAAAAAAACAGCAAAGGGTTGTTCACAAAGTTGGTACACTCTCGTACTCTTTTCAGCTGTGGACAGGATGTGTTAAGCTTTAACCTCTTGCTTTCTTGGATACTGTTGTCTGGCTGAGTAGTTCCTTCTGCAAAGGGGGTGAAGATTTCTGCTCCTCACCTGTCTGCCGGCAGGTCTGTTCTCCCAAGAGCGTGGTGTGGACGAGCTCGCTACCTCTCCTCGCAGAGCGCCCCATGGCACGCTGCTGTTTGACACTGCTCACTTCTTGTTTTTTCACAGGTTGTTCCTGTGCCCCCATGGGAGGGCATTTCCCGAGCCTCTGCTCCTCTGGAGCCCCTGACTTTTTGCCAGGCACCAGGAAAGCACTCATCAGCAGAAATGGGGAAAAACCTCGCTAGTTTTGGGTAAAGAGTGCCTTTGACTTTCTTTTTACCCTGGGAAGACGTGGCTACTTGGACTGCATCTGCAATGTGGCAAAGGGTGAAGTGAGGACGGCAAAGAGGCCATGGTTTGTGGGCAAGTCCCCAGGTGCCGCAGGCTTTGTCGCCCTCGTCCCTTCCTTCTGGCCTTGGTGGTGGCCATCTGCCTCTTCTGCCAGACCCTGACCCCGCTCATGACCAGCAGCATCCTTTCGGCAGTCGTTAATGGGATTGCACCCAGCAAACTGACTAAAACACAGCAAGGAAGATACAAGGAGGTCTCCCCAAGCACCACTCGCTGCTTCCTCCCTGGCGGTAATTCGCAGACAGTGAAAAAGGTAAGTCAGCTGGAGCAGAGTGCTGAGCAATAATTAGCAAAGCAAGGGATAGCGAGTCTGGCAGGATCATCTGAGTCCAGCTAAAATTAGCCCTAAGCTTGGAAGTCTGAGATCTGTATACAAACAAGTGGGTGATCTAATGACAGCGGCATATGCGCAAGCACATCTCCATTACCAGCTCCTCGGCGTGGTGTTCTTGACACAGGAATCCTGAAATCTTCGGCTGAAACATGGCATTGCTCTGTGACTCCAGGGAGATTTCAGTTTGCTGCACAGACCATATTTTATTTTGGCTTTAGGAATCGGGTCAGAGGCTTTACAGTACAGGCACGTAAATCAGGAGCCAGTGGGGTTTCATGAAAGTGACTGAGGCTGTTAATTAGCCCCGGGACTGCAGCTGCCCTGTTTTAAAAGTTATCTGCTTGTCAGTTTTGAACTTTACTGGGATTCTGCTCAAAAGGTGACTAGAACTGCATTTGAGAAATAAAAAAAAAGCGCTTTTCACATTTTAAAATCACACTATTTACTTTAGAATCTTTGTCCCACAAAATTTACTTTGTCCTTAGGTTACCTGAGCTCATGTTTATTTTGTATGGGGTTCCTAGAATGGGTGTTAAAACCTAACAAATGCAGATGATGTTATTTTAGTAGGAAAATGTGGTTTGTTAAATGGTCCAGACTGAGGCAGTTATTTTTAGTCTGGAATCTGCGATCAGCACTAGCACAAATGTTTCAGGTTTTCTTCAATCCTATAGAGGGCTGCTAATAGTGCAGCAGATATCTCACCGTGAAATTATCATTATGCTGGTATTTTATATTCAACTGCATTGGGACTATAAATATTAATCTGTGATTTCACAGATTATGGATAGCATCCACATAAAGCAGCTCAAATTTAAAAGAAAAAAAAATAGAAGGCTGCTTCTTTGACTAGATAGGGTTCATAGTCTGAAAGGTCAACAATATTGATTTTAGGAGAGCAGTTGTAAAGTGCATCTTCTGCAACAATCGAAAACAGATATGTGAAATAACTTTGGCATGAACTCTTTAACCTTAAGTCTTAAAAGATGGATTCTTGTTCATGTGAAGGTCAGAGATATTTTTCTTACGAGTTTCAGAAATCTACTTCATGCTGCATTTGTCATAATTTTGTATTTTAATGACACTTCAGTACACTAGGTACCCAGATTTAGATTTGTTCAGCAATGTGACATGAAGAATTACAATTTAAAGGGAAATAAGCACAGCTGACAAGCGTGGTTCACATTGCATTACAACTTTTGACACTTACAGTCCATTCCCTTTTACTCATTGCTATTGTAACAGCAAACAACACTTAATATCTTACCTTGGGCTACCTGAAGTCTGCAAGGATTGGTGGAATAATGGCAACGTTTTGCTGGCATATTGTTTGGCTGGAAATATCTGTAATTTCCTCTTTCCCAATTTGTTTGAGAAAAATGCAGATTGACATTGAACCTGGTGTGCTGGCTGTCTGAAATGAGAAGGAAGCTTATGTTTTCACAACACGCTGTACTTATGGCCCTCCAGCCTGCATGGCTGGATGTGACTATCACACGCACATGCTGAACCTATAGTACAGATGTAAATGCTTATGTTAACCCTTATAGGTATGTTTTCCAGGGCTGTGCTGCGCTAACACATTCCTCTGCAAGTTCTGAAGACCACCCATAGCTGGCTCCCTATTTGTCTTGAAAGTTTCCTCTAGAGCATGAGGAACAAAATGTCTTGCACATGTTGGGATGTTACTCTAATTTGCTCTCTGTTTCCAGAGAATGCTCTGCTGGTTGTGTGGGCTGAATAATAATAATCTCAGGGAACAGAAAAGACGAACATCTCCAAAAATCTCCACCACTTTGCTTTGAGAGGGTGTTCTTGAACTCCCTGTGCTCGCCCACTGCTTATTCAGATAACAGAACTGTTATCTTGCTTGATTTTATTGGGTACCCAGTAACATCTAAGGCAGATGTCATGGCTGGAACTTTACACTCGTTTATTTTACAGTCACGTGCCCACCCGCAGTAGCTAGCTTGGAAACAAGTTTTTATCAAAGCTCTGGCTTAAATTTTCATGTGTGAATCTGGAAAAACACTTTAAGATATATTTTTAATTGGCTGATCACACATGTATTCTTATCCTGTAAATAGTCCATCAAGCAGATTTATTAAAAAGAATCTATTGTGCAGTTTAACTGTGACTTAAAGCAAACACTGCGACATGTTTTATGAAACTGAAGTTCACAAATAAGATTAAAGGAAAAGAAGACCCTGCTGAAGATAATATTCTTTAGACAATACCCAGTGTTTCTGCATTTTTTGCCATATGTGCCAGAATCTCTTCTGACTGGGTAGGGGCAGATTTAGTTCTTACTTCTTTCAGAGAAACAGTCAGTATTGTGTTGGACCTGCTGTGAGAACTTGGTTATGATTGGTATTGCATGAGCAAAATCCCCTTCTGAGGTCTGATAATTTCTCCATTCAGAGTTTGCACTGCACAAGTGCCTCAAAAAAAAAAAAAA
>VXBO01005180.1:440923-465727 GCA_013400135.1 Rhinoptilus africanus
AAAAAAAGGAAAAAAAAAAGCTGTCATCTTTTATGAGCCACTAGGGGAAGAGGAGGGGGAGATCTGAAAAAAAAGTGCAGATTTGCCACTGCATCTCTGATCTCAAAATTCATCTCATTTTGGAAGGGAAAGCTCCCAACATATGTGGTAAAAGCATGGGGCTGGAAATTGCCAATTTGGTCTGTAAATGTGACTTTAACTACATCCAAGATGCCCTGGGATGGAGGCATTACTGTCAGGCAGATAGTGACTGTCTGGTTTTTAAATTGCAAAAATTCAGATTTCTTTCATAGCCTGGAAAACCTGACAGAATTAATAGTACTTCTCTCTCAGGTATCACACATCACACGTTTTAAAAGCTGCCGGAGAGCTGGTGCTGTAGTCTTATTGTCACATGAACAGAGGTCAACATTTTCTAGTATAAAATTAAATGTTAATATCTGTAGACTGAAAAATAGAAGGCTTATTTCTGAATCTCCAGCACTGAAGGCATGAGAGGGAGATGCCACATCCAGCAGCAGGCTGTCTGCAGGTTCAGCCAGACACATTTTCCTCCTGTATGAGGAAATATTTGGGAATACATATAGTAAGGAGGAGAGCTGGTGTTGTAGCATCTAAACTGAAATGGGTATCAACAAAAAATCCCATACAAGCCCTGTGTAGGTGTGCCTGGCATGGTATTGTGCCAGAAATACCTTTGGTACCAGACATATAAAACCGGTATGCTCATCTTAAGTAATTCATCTCTGCTTCTCAGCTGCTTCTGAGAAGAGCTAATTAGCGGGTCACGGATGGGTTTCCACTCTCTGAAATAATTCAGCTGGAGCCAGCCTAGGTGTCTCTGCACAGCAATGCATTTTGCCCAGGTAGACACAGTACCCTTGCTGCTGTGAGGAAGCAGGGAGACAGCATTGCTTATGTGCTAGGCACTGTTTCATACCAGCTCTCTAACCATGGCCAATGCATAAAAAATGTGATTTTAAATTTTAAGATGGGTCTTGAAGGAGATTATTTCATGGATACTCAGAAAAGCCGTGTTACAACCCCTGGCCATTTAAGGCCACATGACCAAAGAAAACAAACAAGACTAGCAGCTGATTTTATGAGAATTTCATGGGTGAGTGAGGCTGGTATCTTAATAAATGAAAGATAACAGATATGGTGAAAAAAGCTGTCTTCACTTTCAAGGCCCTCAACCTGCCACTTATGTTTGGTGTAAAAGATGTATCTCCAAGAGGAGCTATAATGAGGTGAGCAAACAGGAAGAATAAGGAAAGGATTTTTATAGCTTTATTCTGAACACATAAGATAGGATTTCATTTACCGGCAGCGGACAGCATGGAAGAAGCAAGATAACAACAGCTTGATGTAGCCATATCTCACAGATATTAGAGAAAAAAAAAAAAAAAAGAAAGGGAAAAAAGAAAGACATCATGTTTTAGTTCTAACCAAGATCTAGAGGGAGATGCAGTTGAACATCTTGCCCAGATTACAGGCCCAGGTACCCATATTTGAAAATTGGGAGTGAAATTCCTGAAAAGCTGAGAAACTGTTACTAGAACTTTACAACCCTGGATATCCAGAGTGGGGTTATCCTGTCTTTACTTGAGTGTTCTGCTCATCAGAGCAAGGAGGCTGACTTTATAGTCAATGGAAATAACTGCCTCTGATGCAAAATTAATCGTGACTTGATGTAGTCATTTAAAACAAATCTGATGAACTTCACCCTCTAAAGGCATGTGTCTGTTGTTTTTCTATTGATTTTTCAGATGGAACATACTTGCTTCGGTCAGAATAATGAGGGAAGGACAGGAGCAGGAGGGGAGCGTCATGGGAGAAGGCATGGGGAAAGGAGGCACTGGCTGGGGCAGATGTGGGGTGCCGAGTAGGGCACTATGGCTGCAAAGTAACAGTGCCCTCAGAAGGCACAGAAAAGAGATTGTGCACAGAGGGGGCTGGATTTGTGCAGCGGAAGAGAAAGGAAGATGAGAATGGAAATGGAAAGAAGACAAGGCTAGTGGGAACTTTTGAAATGTAAATGTGTGGAAAAAAGGAGAAACGAAGCTGGATGATAGCATGAGAAGGGGCGATTTTTGCTATTATGCAGAAATGAAGTGCAGTTAGAGCTCTGGATAGAAAAGATTACATTATGCATAATAAGGTTTGATACATTTTTAAAGTAAATTTAATCTTCAAAAGGATATTTATTTTATAGAATGCAGTAGGGGATAAGAACTCTTTTCTCCTCAAAAAGAGCAAAGAACTTTGCTAGTACGAAACTTCTCTTAATAGAAAGATATTGACAGATGACACGGTATCAGCAAATGGTTTCGTTGGAATGATACCACAGTCACGTTGCACCCTACGAAAGCAGGACATTTTTTTTCCCCCTTTTCAATGTAAAATGCAAAAGGCAGTGAGGAAACAGCTATTTTTACTGGGCAGATAACTAGAGATATTTTGGTGATAAAGGGCAAGGCTATTGTGGCAGCGGTCAGGAAAGAAGGACAGGGTGGAGACTTTGCAGGAAGGGAACTTTGAGAAGGATGCAACAGCAGCAAATGGGAAATGGAGACAGAATTTCGCTCACGTGCTTCACTGGAGCCCTTTCCTCACACGTAGCTGTTTTGATAAGATGGGTAGGATTGGCTCATCATTTGTTCTCAAGACAAGGCAGTTGGTACCGTCAACTGTACACAATCATAAAGCAAAGGCATTTTGATAAAATAGCTCTGTACTTCTAGTTCAGAGTGCTGGTGATAACTATGCAAATAACTCCAGTTTAGCTTTTGGATTTATGAAGTCATCAGAAACCAGCCATCAAAGTAGTGCCAATAATCTAGTCTCGCTTGTTCTGTATTTATTCAGCAAACAATTGGAAGCAGAATTACATTCCAGCCATTTCATTCTACAACCCAGTCCTTTCTGATTAGTAAATCTAACAGAACATAAAGCCAACACATTTAAATATCCTCCAGAAAGTGAAACAGGAAATTAACTTCTCTGTTACTTCTTGATACAGGAGCTATGTGCACTTCAAATATAATGGTAGTATGAACAACTTACTATTTCTAACGTCTATGCAAACATGAAAAAGAATTTAAAAGTCACATTTGGAATTAATAAAGGTCTGCACAGTCCTGTAAATGAATAACTTAGGGCATTAGAACCACATGCTAAGTTTTTATTATTGCTCTTCTTATTAATGCTGTTTACTATTAGTGTGGTAATTTCTAGGAGTCCCACTCACAGTTTTTTTGTAATGCTGTCGTCCTAAGTGGTATTTAGCAGCGAAGGTAGATCCACGCTTCTCCAGAATGGGAGTTTAGGCAGTTTGCTGCCTGTGAATATTGCCAGTAGTGCCAGTGTTGTTTGTATAGTGCTGATTCTCTTTCATGGTATCACTGTTGCACTCCCCTTTCATGAAAAAGGCCTTTTGGTTCGCATAGTGGCTCCTACATCTCTTTCTCAGCAGCCCAGTACCTGCAGAAAGCAGTGGGGTTAGAGCAAGCTGCAGTCAAGCTATGTGAAGCTATTGGGCAAGGCTCTGACAGCCTTGGCCAGCTTGGTGTGAAAGGGTGGCTGCCTGAAATCAGCGCAGGGACCAAAGCCACCAGAACTGGGTAGCTGAAAAGATGATTCACAGTTTTTGAGTTCTTTCCTGAGAGAAGCTTAGGCAGACATGAGTTGGGCCATTATGTTAGGAAGAAGAATTTTGTTTCTGCAGTTGAAGTGATGGTCAATGAAATTCTATGGCAACAGTTCAACCTGTGTATCTGTTTCCTTGCCAGGCAGAGACAATGCATCAATATTTATGGAATTATGCAATCTTCCTGGAATCTGAAAAAACGCCAAGTAACTGTTTTTCCCTCCTCAACTTGAAATATCTTTGCTATTTTCCTCTTCGCCAAAACAATGACAGTAATTATATATTATAAGATTCAGTTACTGACCGAATTTTGGATTTTTGAAACAACCCAGAGATGTGGTACAACAGAGGAAAGCTTCAGCAACTAATACCATCAATTATATCTTTATACATTCATAACCTACATTTGGATAAACTGGTTTCAAGGAAAATGTCAAAACATTTTCTCTTTAACAGAGAACTTCACAGCTCTGTGGAACTTGCAGGGAGACAGAACTAAGAATTGCAGCTCAGATAATAGATGTCTATTTTCAGTCAGACGAGGATGGTGACGTAATTCTTGAGCTTTCATACTGTGTAAACTGGGCTGTTTATCTCGTTCGTTAAGACCTCAAAGGACTATACATTTGATTTGATAATATTTTAAAAATGCATAATAAATTTTATGGTTTTCTTTTGTGTTTTTCATGTTAAAAAAATTACAAAATTCATTTTTATGCATTTTTATTCCTTTTATAGCCCACTGTGGTTTGTTTAGACCAGTTGTTAAGGCTGGGGATCATCTGTGTAACAGCCTATTGCACTAAAATGAGGTCAGTGACTCAGCTAAGTGCAATGGTTTGCAAGCTGTAAGAGCAGGTATATCATATCAAAGCTGACGTTGGCCTCATCCTCAATCATATGGGAAATCTCAGCTTTGCTGTAAAGCCTCATTAATTTCAGTGGAGACAGCCACACCATTCTCTGGGTAAGACACAGCCTGCAGATGTTCTTTACCAATCCCTTTCACATAAGGTGTATTGAACCTGCAATAAACTGACCTGCTAACAAATAGCTTGAGACTTCAAACTGGGGAAGAGCTAAAAAAATGGTTGGGATGTGAAAACATTTGACCATTTAACACTTATTTTCAAATATTCAAAATGTTATGGATCCATTTTTTTTTTGGTCAAAGCCTGCTGCACATCAGAGTTATAGGAATGCCAAAAAAATCAGAACCATAAAACATTGAAATATGTGAAAGCTTATTTTCATCTATCACACTCTGTTTCTTTTATAGCAGCTCTCTGTCCAGGCTGCATTTTTATGATTGAGAAACATTTTATAAAAACCAGCAGACTTTTTAAGTGTATAAACATGACTGTTATTGCCGTAATATTGGAAATTCTGAAATACATCCAGTAGTAACTAGATCAGCATGGCCAGTGATGTAAGGCATTTTATATGGAGCTTTGGAAAAAATTATGGAATCACTTGCTACAAGCATGCAGTTGGCCAGATTTTTTTTTTTTTTAATTGTGTGTAGCCAATGGGTAGTTTGAAACAAAAGAAAAAAGAACCACCCTACATTGCACTGGCTTGTCAAGAAAACTGAGAGGACATCTTGCATCTTGTAAGCTGGGCTGCAATTAGTTCTGAAAGGAAAGGGCAGAGGAAATAAATTTGGCAACTCTGCGCATGGATCTCAAGCAAGCACCGTAAAAGGTGTCATGCTACTTCATATTATTTAATAGTACCAGATTAGACTGTTAAATTTAGGACCCTGAATTGACTTGGCGTTCCAAAGATCCCACCATGGCTTTTTGGGAGGATGAAAGTGCCTGATGTCCACCCCCCGGGCGGTGGGAGGGGAGGCTGGGGGCACAGGCAAGTGTTCCCAGCCAGGTCGGATTGGTCCCTGCCTCCGGGGCCTTTGGGCACCAGCAGCCGGAGGGACTGTTACATGCCTCTGGCCGGCGTGTCCAGCCCTCTGGAGCAGCTGGCGGTGGGCAGGGGCCCCCGAAAGCCCTCGGAGCCCCTGGGAAAGGCGGCCGCTGTGCAGGCCCCGTGGAGCCGCTCAGGGCCGTTTGCCTTTGGGCTGTGTGGAAGTGACCCAGGTTACCACCGCTGCTTGAACTTCCATTTTATTTTTTTGATGCTACTATCAGTGTTCTTCTGAACATTTGCCATGGCCAAACCAGAGCCTTGTAAACGTTTCTGCTCATCCCCAGGGAGCTGGGGAAGACGCCGTCTGCCTCAGTCCTCCCACGGCGGCGTCAGGGAGAGCTCCCTTCCCCTGGAAGATCCTGCCGCCAGCCGGCTGGCCCAGGCTGACTCCGGGGCTTCCCCAGGGCCCTGGGGACACCCTGAGGTCCTGTCCCCCTGTGCTGGGGGACAGCCAGGCTCCCAGGCCCCAGTGGCCGCCGGGGCCATGAAGGCCCGTTGCAGCAGGCGGGACACTCGCCCTCAGCCGCAGCCAGAGAGGCCACCATCTCCAGCTGAAGCCGGGCAGGGATGTGTCCTGGGCTGCAGCCCCCCTGCGCTCCCCACCTGTCCTCACCTCACCCCACCACGCTGGCACTTGCTGCACACCTGGGGTGGAAAATTGGAATTGCTCACAAAATAATGGGAGAGGTATCTCTCTCTCTCTCTCTCCTGATTTTCTTCCATGCTGCAAGTGAGATGGAAAGTGGGAAGTGTCTGTCTGGAATGCCCAGAGGAGCGGGGAGAGGGAGCGCAGGACGGGGCCAGGGCAAGGGCTGGGTTTAGGAAGAGGGAGGGAAATGGATAGGAAGGGCTGCCAGCACTGCTGGCGCTGCAGGAGAGCAGGAAAGAGAGGAGATAAGGGGAGAGGAGGCAGGTGCAAAGGCAGAGGGGAAGGGCTGGCGGGCGCTGCGGTGGGGAAGGGCGATCTGAGAGGCTGTAATGCTCTGCTTGCCACTCAATTAATGTGCTTTTAAAGCGCTGGGATGCCGGGGAGGACGTCTGACGGGCTAGCGAACGCAGTTCCTGTGACTTCACCCTGTGCTATTTGTGCTTCTTCCGGCCAGCATGGGATCACCCTCTGCTTGAATATCCCAGTGCCTAAAGTAGTTTTGGGTTGCACATTTAGCAAATATATGGGGAAGACTGACAGTGCTGTATCAAGGTATTTTTCAGGGTCCCCTCCTTGATGGTGCTAACCCTTTCTCTGGGGGGATCTGCTCTGGGGCAGAAGCAGATACGGCGTTAGAGGCTCAGGGATCTGAAGTAGTTTGTGTTCCTCACTGCTGCAGAGAAACTTACGCCTCAGCCAAGCGTAACATAAAACTGCATCCTGTAATCGGGGAACAGACTGCTGAGAAGAGTGACTATAGGCCTATAAACAACTGGACACATCTTGAATGACATTTGTTTATGTCAAAGCATCAGTCTCTTTTCAGTGCGGTCTGGTGTGCACAAAGTGGTGGTGCCTTGTTTGCGTTTTGCACTTCCTATCTCCAGTGATAAGCTTACTAAAATTAGAAGTTATGGAATAACTTAGTTTCTAAAGGACATACTGCTACCTACTGCTAGGTTGAAATTCATGAACTCACCAAGAGCTAATTGAATGTCCTGAATTTAATCCCTTAAATGCTGGAATGTTTCAATCCTAAAGGCAAATACTTTTCTCCAAAATAAAATCTTGTCTATTAATGGTGTATTATTGCAAAAGATAGGCTATTGCAGGCATTAGTGACATGTTTTCCCACATGGAGCATCCTAGTTTTATGCCTTAGGTAAGACATAAAATATCCCCTTTCCCAAACACCTGATGACAGTGGCCCAGTAATTTGCTCTTTTCAGATCTTAATGTCAAGTTCACACTATCTCTGTGTCTTTGGGGTTGCTCTTTTCCATTTTTTTTTTCTTGCAAGAAGCTCATATCCCAGACTATTATACAGAGGAAGGGTTTTCTCCAGATGCCATTGTCCCTAGGCATTATGCGGGAAGACAGTGAATGGTAGATAATGCAACGGTTCCTTGGGATTCAGTGGAGACATCATATACCTTTCCACTTGCTCCTATATACAAGTCTCTCTGCCAGTTCTCCTATGGGCTGGATCATGTTGGAATAATAAGGCAATAAGGTATGGCAAGGTTACATTTAATTTTCTAGAGGCACAGCAGTCTACAGTACTGTTTAGGATGCCCCTGCATGCTTTCTCCTCACTACTCTTCTTACTTTTCTCAATCACACTGCACAACAGAACTCAGACCCCTGCACTCACCATCTGCGTAGGACCCACATTCCATGGGACAGTTGACGTGGGACCCACCAGGTCCTCTCTGGTAGGTGACCCACAGATCAGCCTGAGGCCACAGGCAAAGTCAGCTGGCAAGTACTGTTACCAGCTCACCACAGCAGCCTAGATTTCACCAAAGGTGTTTCCATGAAGGGAAGACCATGGTTTAAAGATCTTCCATTTCTACCCTGAGCTTTTAAACCGTTGCAATATCAGTCCAAAACGAAGGTAGAAAAAAATGAAAGGCAGACAAAATGGAATCTGTTGTCAGAAGTCCCTGATACAAAGAGAATTCTTAATTATACCAGAAATATTTCCTGGCTTGTCACAGTAAGTTACTAGTTTCTATTTGTGAAAAATAACAAGTATATATTATACTGATGAGGAGTGTCCTCTCTTACAACCATTGTCTTTGCATTGTGTTTGCTATAGATTGATGACTCCATTCTCCAGTACTTTGGAAGCCGTACCAGAAGAGCAGTTCTGTATGCACCTCCTGCTCACCGTGAAACCGAGCGTCAGCTCTGTCAGCGCATCCTGGCAGAGCATGGATATACAGTCACGGTCCTTGAAAACAGGACACTGATGGAAGATCACAGGCGTGAGGCCCCTTATCACAGTAAGAATAATTTGACTTAATTAATTCATTAATTACTAAATGTTAGCTGTTGATCCAGCATTCTTCCACAGAGACAGAGCTTATAAACTCTGTATGCAAGTAAGGATACAAGCCAAATTCTATCCCTTCCCAGTTATGCAGCTAATTTTCCACAATTAGATGATTCTTTCACTGGTTACTTCCTTCTGTAAAAAAACCACAGCAGAGTGAATCATCATAGTCTTAACAAGTAAATCAGATCAGTTTGCTTCCTGATGACTTCTCATACCAACTTCATCAATATAATAACGGAGGGATTTTCAGTAGAGCATTTCATAACAAAACAAATACCTGCTATTTTTGGTTCTTTCTCATTTTCTCTCTTAAAGAAAAGCTGTATGCATGAAGCTATGCTTTTCCCTCTGGTAATGTTTTGATTGTTCTGTAAGCTTGCTAAAGAACACAATACAGAAGAAGTGCATTTTGCATGTGTTGAAATTTGATGCACAGTTAAAGCAGGCTACTGAAGTTTGCTCTCTTGCACAAGGGACTGTAGCTTTGTTGTGTGGAGTTATACTGTGCTTGATGGAGGAGCTTTGGGCACCCGTTATATATATGCTGACCATGGCTCTTGGACACCTTAGAGGTAGGAACTGAAACTGTGATCTCAATTTGATCTTCACTTGGAAGTCCATTTCGGAACTGGAAGGCTTTTAAAAAAATACACAGGCCACCATTCTGTCAGTAGAAATATGGTGTGGTTGGTTATTTCTCATGCTAAAGGGATGCTTGCATCATTTAGGCTTGCAATACATTCCTGGGGTTACCAGAGAGCTCAGCTTTGTGCTTTAGCCAATCAGAGAAGTTTCATTGATGAAAACCATAGTTACTTAGCATGCTTCAGTATTCCACCACTAATTTCAAGTTTCTTTAAGAAAAATTATTGAAAATGAGGTACATGTAGTTTTCTTGGCAGAAATATTAAATTGTCTTCATCTGACTCTTTCATTTTAATCTGGTTTCATAGGCACCTTTCAGCCACTCCTTGCCTTGAGTACTTTCCATCTCAGGGTGACAAGACAGTGTGTCTGCAGGCTTTGCTTTAGGGAGGTCATCCTCCCCCTCTACTCTGCCTTGGTGAGGCCCCACCTGGAGTACTGTGTCCAGTTCTGGGCTCCCCAGCTCAAGAGGGACAAGGAATTGCTGGAGAGGGTGCAGCATAGGGCTACTAAGATGATTAGGGGACTGGAACACCTCTCCTATGAAGATAGACTAAGGGAATTAGGTCTCTTTAGCCTGGAAAAGAGGCGTCTGAGGGGGAACCTAATTAACACTTATAAATACTTGAAGGGTGGGTGTCAGGAGGATGGGGCCAGGCTCTTTTCAGTGGTGCCCAGTGATAGGACAAGGGGTAACGGGCACAAACTTGAGCATAGGAAGTTCCACCTAAACATGAGGAGGAACTTCTTTACCTTGAGGGTGGCAGAGCACTGGAACAAGCTGCCCAGGGGGGTGGTGGAGTCTCCGTCTCTGGAGACATTCAAAACCCGCCTGGACGCGTTCCTGTGTAACCTGCTCTAAGGTGGCCCTGCTCTGGCAGGGGGGTTGGACTAGATGATCTACTAAGGTCCCTTCCAACCCTAGGATTCTATGATTCTATGATTCTATGATTTGCTAATGTCAGACAGGCTGCAGAGGAGAGATGGCATCTCTGGGGACCATGTGCACCACCTCTGTGAAATATTTTAGTTTCAAATTGCCAAGGAAGTGGATATGCCAAATTCAGTTATGTCCTAGAAAAAAAAGGACTGTACTGGATTTTGCTACAAGGATCAGCTCATGTTGAAGTTCTCCAATACACTGCCTCTGCAGAAATCAGTTTAACTGTGGGTATTTATATTTTACAGGCTAGCACCAGTATTTCCTGTAGTATTTTTCCAGTAAGGAAAAAAAAAATAATAAAAAGGGTTTAGGTATTTTCCAGGAACGTCCTACAGCTTCCAGCAGATGTTGGAGTAAGTAAAAAAGTTAAATACTTGCCAATTTAAGGTAAAGAGTAAGACTCTACTAATTCAATTTCATGGCAACATCAAGTCTGCCTTTAACCATTCCCTGTGTTATGTAAGTGCCTCGCTTTCAAGTTACTTTTTAAAAACAAGAAGTAAGTAAAAGAGCATGTCTACATACCAAACCAATGATCTTTTCTTAGAACTAAACAAGTTACATTCAAAGTTATTTTTCTTTGCCAGTACATGACGGGGTTTACTGTTCTGGATGGGATAGTACTCCTTATTTTGGAGAAGGGTATTTTGAGCTATGCTTTGTCATAATATTTTCCTAATAAGAGTGTTATAAATTATTAAAAGGTATGTTCCTTCAAGCCTCTACTAAAAAGATATAATGGACTGAGAAACATAGATCATAAGTGTTGTGAAAAATCTTTAAAAAGAGTCATTCCTTCTAACTTGGTATTATTTATCAGCTCTATCCGGTGCTTTTATTTTTGTGCAGTCTGTCTTACTGGTGTATCTTTCAAAGTTCACTTTAAAATTGAAAGGATTTTTTGTTTAGAATGGCTGAGAGCCAAGAGTCTAGCTGAAGTCATATATGGAAAAAAAATTCACCACAAAACATTCCTGACTTTTTTGTGCTGGCCCACTATTCATTTTGGGACCAGTTCTGCTCCTGTTTGAAACCCAAATGTGACAGCTCTGCACAATGATCTTCCAGAGAGATCCTCCACACCTGGGCTGCAGCACTGTGTTGAGTTCATTCCTGTCAGAGAGAAACATGAGGAGAACAGTTTTCTTCAGTGGAAATTTTTCACTTCTTACAGACCAACCCAAACATCTTGAGTTTTGGTGACTGGAAAACTGTTGGCTAAGAAGGAAAAGAATATCTTTTTTTGTTTTTTTCTTTTTTTCTTTCAGTCAAAGAGACTGTGGTTTATGGGTTTCCTATGAAAAATCCATACAGATGCTTTTTGCAGTAAAATATAAATTATTCAAACCCCTAATTTTTCACTGAAAAATAGCTCAGTCAGTAAATTCTCGAGCAGCTTTGGTTGAACAAAAAGTAGCTGTGCTTTCACCATTCCTTAGCAATTAAACCCACATGGAGGGAAAAGCCCATGGACTGATGATATCTGTGCCTGCTGTGAGCTCTTTGAGTCTTCCTTTTGCGGCAGCCTTAAACGAGCTGGTTTCGCTGTAAGGTTTAACACGTCTCTTAGTCTGCTGCAGGGATGGAGACAGAGAGGTGGTACTGCGTAAGCAGCAGACGACGGGGTAGTCAGGTTTTGCAGAGAGCTGGGATTGCCACCTTGGGCTGCTGGGGTAGATCTGTTTAAACGCGGTGAGTCTCTCCAGAGTCTGTGATAAGTCCGTCATGAAGCAAGCAGCTCAAATGAAGTTGGGTAACAGCTGATGAGAAAGATACAAGGTTGTGTTGGCCAGCACATCTATAAATGGTGCACTTGTTTTGTTTGCCAGCTAGGCAGAAGAAAATGTGCTTGGTGTGTTCTTCCTTCCTTCATCCTAATTTTTTTAAAATGTGAGAATCTGCTTATAGAGACATAGCCTCCAGGACATGGTCTGCCTTTGCTGCAGCCTGGGAGCAGGTTTGAAACTGGTGTCACACAGCTTTGTGGGAAATAACAAAAGGATCAGGAGGAGTGAGAAAGCCCCACACCTCTGGGCTTTCTCCTGGGTTTTTTCCTGTCCACAGCCACACAAGCTGCAGGCCTTCCTTCCCTCAGCCTGGCACAGAGCTGCGCTGCTCTGTCAGAGGTGAGTGGGATGCGCCACCTGGCTTCAGAGCACCCTTAGGTCCTCCCATGGTGGCAAACGCCAGAGAAGAACTCACCAAATATTTTCCTGAGTTTTCTGCTTTCTTCCCTTTCCCCCCAGTCGGAGAAGTTCTAATCTTTGGGGCCAGAGAAAAGATGAACAGGATCTGTGGGTCCCTACAGCTCTGTGATGCCCTGCCAATGTTTTCACATTTTTTAACAGGAAGGTTTTATCTCAGAAATTTGTTGCATTAAAATGCATTTCTACCGTCCAGAAACAACATTGCTTAGTTACTGTCTGCTGCCTGAACCTTTCCTGAATTCCATACTTTCTGAAGATGACATCTTCTAAGATAAATAAACTACTTATATCTTTCTTTCCAGAGCCATCGGTTTTTCTGGCTTTTGCTCAATGTGCCTGCCTCATTAGTCAATGGCGACCCTCCCTTAATAGGCATTTCCTTAATTTCTCAATTCTTCGCCTTTACTGATGGTTACACAAATCTCAGAAAACTGCAGGCTCTGAAAGACATGTGCAGCTATATGCTACAAATCTGGCCAGCCAGTTTTAATTAATTCTGTAATAACATGCAAAATTCTGTTGTTACCACTAGCTTTCAGACTAGAAAAGATTCTGCGTAACCTTAGTGGTAGCCAGGCAGTTTGGCCATGGGAAAAAGCACATCTATTCAGGCTGCTGGCAAACTGAGTGCAGTGTAACATTACATGCTCCCAGCTGCCATAAAATGTTAATTTTAATAATTTGGTGGAAGTTTTTGCAATTGCAGAGAGTGACTTCAAAAGAAGAATCATAAACTATTTTCATAGTATTGATTTTACACAATCATGTTCTATTTTTAGAATACTACAGTGAAGTATTTAAATTTTACTATGGCTTCTGTTTGAGTGACATCCACTGAAGATGAAATTTTAGCCACGCCATTAGAAAGATTGTTACAGTACATATATTGATTTGAGGTTTTTTCTGTGATTTATTGTTCCATAAGATAAGTATTGAACCCATCTTAGCTTTGGTTGATATTTACCTCTTGAATCAGCAAGTCTTGATATGTATTTCCACTGAAATCAGTATCAGCTTCATGTCCTATTCATTCACCTGAGATTGTTAAGTGGAGATCATATACTATACATACATTGCAAATATTAGATCTGAAGTTTTTTCCTCTTTTCTGACTTTATCAATATGCACTGAATTCTATTCTGTTTTCTGCTATTTTAAGAGCATGCAGGGTTTAAGTACTTGGCTGTGTAAATTAAGCCCTAGTTCCAGCAACTAACTATGAGGATGATTTGGCTTTTTGCAGATGTGGGAGCGGTGCTTGGGTGGAGCTGCTCCAAGAACAGGAAGGGATGAGTGAGACAACAGACCCATGGGAGCAAATCTGAGTGAATCTTGGCCCTTCTCTTTATGTGCTGGGGTCAGGACATCTGTCTGGCAATTAAGGTGGCATCTCATGGCATTACTTGGGTGTTACAGGAAAGAGTGAATAACCTCTCATTGTTAAAGCAACCTGAACATATTCAGACATAAGTCACTTTGCTGTAAAATGCCGATTATGAGAATCATATTGTTATAGCAGATATGGGCTCTATTGCTTCCCTCCTCGTCTCTCTATAGAGCTCTCTGTTGCTTCTTTGTACCTGGTGGTTGCTCCCTGTAAAAGCTGCTGCTTGGGGAATGTCAGGAAGCATGAGCCTGCAGGAGCAAGCACAGGTGTTCAGCAGACATGGAGCGATGCTAGCTGCAGGTCTCTGTCTCTCTCTAGATGGTGCATGACTGAAGAAACTGGTGAGGACAGATGAAAGAAAATTCTGCTTTGATTCTCCCCAAAGGCTATTTCCTGAGTCATTTTTTGTCCATTTTTCATTTAGCTTTGTGGAGTATCCTTTGGAAAAATTGCTCTTTAAAGAAAATCTACATTTTCCATGGGAAAAAAATGTCTTTGTCTGTTCACTTCAGTTCACAGCAGGACTACAAGGCAGAGAAATGTTGCTGCACCAGTTAGAGATGGAGAAACTAGGTAGAAACCATGTGAGTCACTGTCAGAACTAGGATGAAATATATACTCTTTGCTGTATATCTTTATGTTATTCCTTTAACATATTGTATCACCTCTATTATTCCTCACTATTCATACTTTTGACCAGAGGCTAAATCCGAAAAACAATCAGCTTAATTGCTGACATCTGGCCAGCAGCAAGGTAGGAACTTGCAGAAGTGCTACTCGGTAAGTGCAGCCAGTTACGGTTTCCTCAGGGCTGCTAATTAGCCTAAAGAATAAACTACAGCTGTGGGGTTTGGAGGCCCCCAGGGCCGTGTCTGGTGACTGTCAGACATTCACTTTTCATTTTCCAAGACAATACATCAGCAAAAGTAGCGAAAATTAGAGGAGGTGGCAGAGATAAGAAGACATAGTGATGCTCTTTCTTCAATAAGTGTGAAGACTGGTATGACTGGGGAAAAGAGGTGATTGTTAATGTAAAATACTTAAAAAGTCTGCTGTCAAGGAAAAAAGAATAATTTGTTCTTCATGCTACAGTAAATAGGACGTGAAGTACTACAACAATGACAACAAAGTTATGTTAGATATTAGGAAATATGTTTTGGGGGTTAAGCTAGTGAAGTCATCAAATGGATCCCCTGGAGCTGTGGAGCGTTCAGTCTTAGTGGTTCTGAAATATTAGGTAAAGAGATTTTATTTGATGTAGTGTGTCCCCTTGTGGGGTAACAAGATGGAGTCATAGACTTAAAGTCTTTTACTAGCCTTGAGAAAATGAGGCAGATAAGGAACTGAAGAGGGGAAACATAGCGCTTTCTAATGCAGAAAGAGATTTCATGTGTGAATCGGCTGTGATGACTCAGGGCTCTAACTGAGCAATATGTAGTTTACAGCATCTTCTTAAAATGCAAAATATTCTTAGGAACCTATGTCTATGAGAAAATATTCCTGACATGAATGGGGAAAACATAAGGGAGTTGGTGCTTACAGTATAGCCAGCTGACGTTTGAGAAGGTGGAAAGCAAATAACATACTCTGAAATAGGGATGGTTTTCATGGGACAGCATGTAAAAATCAGTACTAAGTGAACCAAATTTCTTCCCTTAGTGACTGGTCTTCTATTGACTTTGAAATACATTAACAGGAGTAGGTAGCATTAGTTATAACTTTTATTTCATTTTTTTTATTTTTAATGGTACAGAGTACGGTTAGGAGGAGACCCTACTTGCTGTTTGTTACAGCCTCAGACAATTTTCCATGAAATCCAACTAACTTTAGCAAACAATTATAAAGACTAAAGGCCTCAAGGAAAATTGCTGGTGTGTTCTGTAAACATCTGGTTGCCATTTTCAATTACAAGGACCAACCCACTGAAGGAAGCAGTTTAGTTTTTTTGGAACAGAAATGGGACACTGGGGTTTTTGTTCTTTTTCATAGTGGAGAGTAAAGGAAATGTCAGGAATAGAGAGGTCACTAGATGCTCAGCTTTTATAAATACAAAAGTCTCTGAGAAAATTAAAGTAAATTGAAATCAGGTTCTGAAAGTGTAAACAACCCTGTGGAGGTAAGGTTAAATAAGCAGGACTGGAGATCCTAGCATGCCAGCAAAAGCACAAGATCATTCTATCACAAGTAAGTCATTTAAAATATTGTGCAAAACAATAATGGTGAGGCTAGTCACAAAAGTATTTTGTGGGTTACTATACAAATACATGTATATCTTCAAATCTAGATGTAACTTCTTTTCCAAAAATCATTTGGTTAACTGTTGGTGCAAATATCTGACAGACAGTATACAAAACTGGGTGGTTCCTAATGCAAAATATATGTCATGTGAGTCCTGGCAAAGTTTTGACAAGTAAAATATGCATTTAAGAAGCATTCTTTTTGCATGTTGTTAAGCAAGGAGCTTCCTAAACAAGCTAAATAGCTAGAAATGTGATCCTTGGAGCATTCTGAGTTACAAGCATGCTTCACGTTTCTTAAGCTGCTTCTGCTTCCTTAAGAGGAAAGTTCATATAGTTTTAGGAAGAAAATATATGTTAAAAACTTACGCTGTCTTGATCACTTTTAAATTTTGCTCTTGGTAATTAAGTCTGGCTATTTGTCAACTAGTTGAAAGCGGATGCCTAATCTCATGCCATGGACATCATTAGTTTCAGGACAAGACAGATCAGTTTCTGACATACAGAAACAAATGCTGCTCTCTAATGTGATGCTGTGGTTTCTTGTTAGAAAATCTAAATGCATCCTATATTTTTCTGAACAATATGTATTCTTCTTCCTAATTATTAACAGAACATGTTAGTGTTTTCTAGCAGAATAGCACACAAACTATTTTTCTGTATCGCTAAAATAAACCCTCTGTAGAGTTGTACCAAAAACCCTATTTTAAATGCACGCTTTTCCTTGAGAAAGAGAAATTCTTTACTTGCTCATAACAAACATGTACAGGCATTGAATTTTGTCAAGTTAAAACCAAAATACAGCATTTAGTCATAAAGTTACCAAACATACTTTTCTTTGAATGTTCTTCTTAGCCATATAAACAGAACATACGGTCCAGTGGAGAGTGATATTTATTGGGCTGACTTAGAACTTAAAATAATTAAAATATTACACACTGATTACACAGTGAGAAATTAAACCTTTGCTGGAATAAATTACGTCATGTTAATAGAATCTGAAAACCACCAGTGTCCAGGCAGAAACACATATCAGCCAAAGGAAAGCAACAATGTGTGAGTCCTCTGAAATTAAATACAAGGTATTAAGGTGTAAGTATTACAGCTTTATAATATACTAGTAACATGCAAATCCTGTAAAAGAGTTCAAGGCACTGTTTTGTAACTGTAGCCTATGGGATAAGAAAGTAACAGCAGGTAATTGTTTATTCAAGTAGTTTTAAAATGCTTTCCTTTAAGAAATGAATCCTGGCTCTGATAGGGTTCAGGCAGAGACTCTGGTTCATGAAGATGTATCAGTGTTCCTAAATGTCAGATGATTGCCTGCTAACATAGGGGCTGGGAGAACGACAGTGAGCCCAGCCAGAAGCCGGGAGCAGTCCCGCCAGAGCACCCTCTCGGAGGGACTGTTGCATTAGTGTTGCCCAGTGCTTTGGCTGCTGCTCTTTTTGATGCACTCGCTGGCTCCGAGCCCTGGTCAGCTGTGAGAAATGTGCTGTCTTTCATCATTGTGCTCCCCTTTTAGGTAGAGGTGTTACACACCACGGAAACCAAAGCAATTTTTTTTCATTTTTATTTTTTGCTTTAGCAACCATGACTTTTATTTGTTCAGATAGCAAAAAGCTTATACACTGTGTGGGCCTTCATTCTAATTTGCAGCCAGCCCACTCCATTCCTAGATTCAGATTCCAACTTCTCCAGCTGTGTCCACTTTCAGCTGACAGCTCTTTTGAATGCTGCATCCCAAAAATGCCCCAGACATCAAAAGTGCAGTAGCCACCCACGGGTTAGAACTTCTTTCTGAAAATTTCACACACCATATTGTTACACTGGCTTATTTTACATCAAATGGGAACCCTTCTTTCATGAGGGGAATGAGTTATTCTACCCTTCTGATGTTCATTATACTCCCTCAGAGATGATTTTTAAATGTGATATTGAATATTCTTTTATTTGGCCCCTGAGGTTGTCCATTTGGAGGTAGTCCTAGTTTGCACAGATGCTGAAGGGAAAGGAAGCTTCTCTGATGTACTCAGAAATCGAAACTAACCATCCCTCAGTCTCAAGTTGGTCATGAGAGCTTTCAGATTTCTGAAAAAAAAATTATTTCACACAGAAAAATATTACTAGAAGTGACACCTACTCTTTGATTAGAAAGGAAAAAAAACACACATAATTAATTGCTATCATTTTTGGCTGGTGTGTTTCCTTACAAAACAACGTCCATTTTTCACAACAGAAGGGCAAAATATAGAAAGGATTTGGATTAAAAAGTAACAAAGAAATAGGATGTGAGCAACATTAACTGGTAGCAAGATTAAAAACATAAAGTCTTAACATATTTCCTCAATGGTGCCTCACATGAGTAGAATATAAGCAGGCAGAGGGAAGGACAGAAAAGCTGAGTGGTATGCAGTTTGGAAAGATTGAAACAAATGATTCAAGGCATAAAGTGTTTCCATAACAAGCTCATTGTTGTAATGACTTTGTTTCTGACATTTGTCGTAATGCTTTCCAAAATAAATATTTAGCTATAAAAAGGAGTTTCATTTTTAATTTATAGCAACTACTAAAAGTGTGTATGTACATGGAATATACTGAGTTTTCTTCTGCATTGTGTAAATGCAAGATGAATGTGGCAGAACCAAAGTTATTTTAGATTTGGCAGTTAGAATACAACTCAATTGTTCATTTTTTTAAAAAAATACTTTTAGTATAAAAAATACTTTTAGTATAAAATGGTATTTTGCCTATTGGCATACCAAAGTACTTTGTTAAACAGGCTGATAAACAAGAACAAGACCTAGAAGTTTTGGACCAAATCAAGAAGTATTTGTCTGTCTAAATGGGAATTAGGCACTTGAATTATTTTTGTTTCCATCTGGCTTCAGCAACTCTCTCCAGTTCAGCCCTCACTCCAGTTCAGTTTTCACAACCAGGGCGAAACAAACTATCACTGGAGCCTATCTAGAAGTCAGTCTTCAAAAAAATTAATTGAGGTAATTACCTGTAAAGAGTAGTCTGAAGACAAGGACTTTAAATACATAGATTTTGGCATGCTTTAACCCCATTTTCACTTGGAATGAAGTGCTATGGCTTTAGAAAAAGGGTTAGAGGACCTTTGGAGAAAACTCTAAGAACAGAAAGAAGGGAGTATTCAGGAAAGTACTAGCACAGAAGGTACCTGTAGACTAGTTAGGTTGCCATCGTTATGACAGGATGATATGTAAGCTAGGAGAAAGCAGAAGGTTTGTTTCTTCTATACCCAGCATCATGACATGTCTGATTTACCACCCAGATAGAATCATAGAATCATAGAATCGGTGAGGTTGGAAGGGACCTTTAAGATCATCAAGTCCAACCATTAACCTACCCTGACAAAAACCCCTTCTAAACCNTTACAGTACACAGGTTTTTTTGCAAATCTAATGTGGGGGCATCTGTGTAACTTCAAAAGTGAGAGGTTTGATCCTACGTTTCTTTAAAATGTTTGGAGAGAGAATTTTAACTTCTACTTTAGAGTCCATGTTCCATGGATGCTCTGCATGGTAGACAGGATGATGTCTGTATCACCAGCTTTCACTACCCCATGGCATGCCAGGTGAATAGAGCAGAAAGGCAGCGCAGCGTGCTGCACAGAAAACAGCATCTGTGGGGTACAGCTGGAAATCTCCCTTACATTACCCATGACTTAATTATTGCGTCACTGTCTTCCGTGGTTTTGTCTAGCTCATAAATGAAATGGGTCAATTCCCTAGTCCTGAGGACAAGTGATGCTGTACGGCTCATGTCCATGTATCTAAACTCTTTTCCCCTGACTGAGGGTGGCCTGCTCTTTGCTGAGTTTTCAGAACTGTCACTGGCTTGAGCTGTCTCCTGGGGCATTGCGTGGCCACCCAAGGAGAAGAAAACAAACACAGCGGATGACTGCAAGCTGGTGGTTGAGCCTGCAACTGTTGAGCCTGAAACTAAACTACACTGTTTAGTTTAGCTGTTGCCTCTATTCCTAAGCTTCCCTTTTTCAGTATTCTGATTGTTTCCTGCCTCTCGGGTATTAAGGAATCTGACACATAAATTAGTGCTCGTAGGATGCCCGAGTGATGAAAGTGAAGTGATCAAGGGCTGCCATTCAGACTTTAAAATAAGTGTCTTTGTTTCTTGCGTAGGTGATCAAACACCATACTTTCAACATTGTAATTTTTATCCTAATTAATTGTAATTAGAATAAGACAGGACATTAAGACAAATAAACCCATCTGTTCCTTAGCTGCTTATCCTGAGGCTTCTCTGTATCCATGGAAGAAGCTGTTTTCTCAGCTCTAGCACAATTTCTGCCCTTTAAAGTCAATGATGAATTCTGATTAGTGCCATCATTCAGAGGGCTCTCAGCTCAGGTTCCTCACCTCCTGTTGCAGAGAGTGGTAGAAGGTTGAGGTTAAGGGCAGGATGGGAAGTATAGTCAAGCTAGCAGTTTGGTTTCCTCTGTGCTCCTTTGTGTGTACGTATACATGCATGTTTGTGCACATGCATGAGAGAAGAGTGATGTGTGAGCAGATCCCTCCCTTGCGATGTCCCTGGGAGCAGACGAAGCAGGGTGCTATTTGAGTTCCCCTGCCAGCTGCCGTTCCTCTGAGCTCTGTTGGACACGTCTGTTGATGAGCTTTTTCTCACAGAACCATCGATCACAGCACTCCTACTCTGCTTATTCAGCAATAAGGATATGCGTCTGAAAACTGTAACCCGTGTTCCTCTGAGTTTCTCACAGCACAATAACACAGATTCAGGACTAAATTTCCTTCCCCACCCAGCACCCCCTCCACAAAAAAAAAGTAAAATTGGTGTTTTGGTAAAAGTTTCTTTAATAGAATTTTTGCATCCTGGTTATTTTGCATCAATTGACTCTGTTTGATGGATACATCTCTGTATCCAGCCAAGAGGAGTTTTTCCTGTCCCCAGTGTGTTCTTCATTGCCTCATGTGTTTGTTTCCCTTCTTTTGCCACTCTGCTCTGTGAGTGACAGAGGTATCTACTTCATATTGAAACTGCTACTTTTCTTTATGTGATCCGAAGTTTAAATAAAATAACTTCATAACAAAGAGTGGGAGATCTTGAAGAACCCTGTGAACATCAGACCAGAGTGGGCATATATGCACACAAGCAGCACACAGTTCAGTACCGAAAAACTGTGCCATGGACACTTTTCAACTTTGCTTTGACTCGCGTGCTCATGATATGTCCTTCCACTTCATGACTACGTGGTGCTTTTTCACATGACATTGCCTCAGGGTGCAGAGAACAGGGGTAAAAAGTTCTTCCCTGGATATGTTCCCAAGAGTTATCTGTTGGAATATCTTGGATCATGTAGCAGTGAGGGTTGTCCAAAGGCAATTGTGTCAGGCAGTCTTCTTCCTTGGCACAGAGAAGAGTGGATCTGAGGCTTGCAGAGCTGAGTGCCCTCTTCCTCATCACATGAAGCAGTGGAGTTTTCCTCCCTCAGCAGGATGCACATGTGAAAATCTGGTAACATTTGATTCATTTTCTTGGATCTATGCATGGCATACTGCCACCTCTCATGCTCAGCCCAAACCCTGCTAACAGGACAGGGACATCACTGCAAATTTTCCAGTGCCTATGATGGATAGAGCATATGGACAATGACTTCCTTAACTATAGAGCTACCCTCCCCGCGAGTTTCTTCTCTGATCCCTACATGTCTCAGCTGCATCACCCTCCTCCCCCCATGCATATCCTCTCTTTGCATATCCTCTCTTTCCAGGTTTCACTTGCTTCATCATCCCAGTCCACTGTCAGTAGCCTGTCTCTAGTATCTCTCAATCTGGCTTTTCTGTCAGTTTCTTTCTGCACCCTCACAGCAGGTAAGGAAGCACCTACACAGATGGATTAGGCAAGTTTTGGCAGGTCTGTGACAGCTATGTGCTTTAACAAGGTACCAAGTACTTCCTCTGGGATGGAAGTACTTCCATCTCAGTCCCACAATGCTTTCCTGGGAGAGTGAATGTATCTAGCAGCTTTGTCTGTGGTAGCCTACCTGGTGTATTAAATACATATAGAGCAAGTATTTCAGCATTTGGGAGCAACGAGGGATGTAAACCTTTCTAGCTTGCATACAAGTAGAGCATACCATATCGGATTACTACATGCTTTTGGTTTCACTGAGGCTTGCTATGCAAAAATTACCCATGTGTGGAGAGCATACCAGAGTAATCTGAATATTCACCCAAAGCACAGTGCATAAGCACAGAAGTGGAATAAGAGGCTTGAGTGTTTGAATTGCCCTGATGTGTTTGCCATTGGGTCAGGACTACATATTCTCCTTTTGCTTGCTACTGCACCCTACTGTAGCTCAGAAAGTATTTTGACAACATCTTTTCTTAACTTGAGTCAACAGACTATGCCATGATAAAAATTATAGGTTATTAGAGTTAAAATCTGTAATACAACTCAGTGGAGAATTATTCTTAGCCTGACACAGTGTCTCCCTGATAAAGTAAGAACATCTAATGCACCTGTCTTACACAATGCAGTACTCTTCTCCTCATGTCAGACTAACATAATTTTCGAATGTACTTTATTCACTTTTATTTCCAGTATTCTGCTCATTCTTTGGTTGCACAGAAAACTATATGGATATAGTTTAATAATACTGCATATTTTTTTGCGTATTACCTTTTGTTGTCTTACAGACAGTTATCTGCAAATTGAAAAACAGCTCTTTAAATCATTTGCTGCAGGTCTGCAAATCCTTTTGTGGTTGCATCTTATAGTAGGGTAATTTGTTGATTGAAGAAAGGATTGTTAATCTAATGCATTAATGAATGTGACATAAATGGAGACAGAATTGTCCTATCTCTTCTCCATTCTTGTATTTAGACCTGCAATAGATTTCTTTTGCTTCTTTTAGAGAAAGTCATCTGCGTTGTATTATCAATTACTCCAGTAAGGAAGAGAGTAACTGGTTGACCTGGTAGGTAGGTCTAAGGCAGTTTTAGATTCTGAGACCAGGTTGAAAAAGAAAGACATCTCGCCAAATTTGAGAAGAGTTCTGGGAGAAATGGGTAGTTTTTGGCTTGTTACATTAATCTATTTCTGTGCTTTTAAAATTCTGCTTTGGATTGCCAAGAGGAGCAGGCTTGCAGCCTGGCCCTTCCTGATATAAGAACACAGTAATAAAATAACTCTCTTTTTTTTCCAGACAAGAGCGGAAGCATTATGCCTCCCCATTTGTAGTTAGACCTAACATCTCTCTGCGGTATTTGCAGAAGAGATACAGAATAGTCAATCATTGCCTTGTTTTTATGGGTGAGGCACTGTGGTAGGACTTCAAATGGCTATTTCACTCCCCAAATGCTGAACTCAGCTGTGACTGTGCATTAATTCTTGAGCACATGGCAATGTTTTGTGCTAAGCTGTTGAGGGACAGATGAGCTGTCCTTGGGATTAGACTGGTTCCACTTGGTTCACACCAGCTTCTTCTCTGCAAAGAAAGCTTCCCTTGGCGCTTCAGGCCCTCTTAGTTAGGGGGTAGCAGAGCCAAAATAAAACCCTGATCGTCCTCAAAGGGACGGGGGCGGGGAGGGAATAGTGACTGTCCTCAGGATTCCTGAAGCCTTTCCCTGGCTGCCATACAGCAACTGTACCAAGTATTTTGTGAATGAATTGACTGCGTCCAACAATCTCAGCCTCATACATAGGGTGCGGTTTGATTTTTTTTTTTTTTACACTTATAATGCTACGCTGCACTTCATGTGCCAAAAAGATTTCAACCTAACTTGTCTGGTTAAGCAGGTAGTAACTGGACTGGATTGTGTGTTAAGGCAGAGTACAGTCAGTCTTAACAAGGAGCATGGAGCACGCTGTGTGAAACAGAGAAAGGTTTGCACATGGACAGGTGAACACCTGCTTTCCAGTATAGTTCAGAAACTATCAGAAACTTTGCCGTCTTTTCCTACACTGTCTTCACTCAGCAGAGTGATCATTTCTTCATTGTTACCATAATGAATCTAAATTGGTGATAGCTCATGACAGTCAAGAGCCATGCCAAAAGAAAAATTACAATACTTCCAATAACTACTTCTTTAAGGGGAAAATTCCTGCACACTTAGGTATGAGCCATTCCTTTAGGGAAAGCTCTACAAATGAAACAGTGATATCAAAAACTTGTAAAAGGCCGTATTGTTAACAAAGAGAAAGCATTCAGTCCAACAAGTGGCATTCTGATCTTTGCACAAGTGAGACAGCCAAGCTGCCATAACCAGAAATAGGCTTCAAAGGATATTTGTCCCGAGAGCATTATCAGTGAAGCTCAGATCTTCAGAGGTGTAGAATTCCCACCTCCCCAAGCCCCGTCACGCAGCCTGCCTGATGCTGCTGCCCTCTGAGATGCTGAGGGGCATAAAATCCAGCCCGGCGTCTGAAGCCAGGCAGTGAGGCAGTAGTTTTGTCTTTCAGACATCTGGTGGTTCTTGCACTCTAAACTCTTCACTATCAGTCTATCGCCTCCTATAAATTGACTACATTGCAGGGATGAAGCCTGCTTTGTAAAACATAGTCCTCTGTCCTGTTTAAAGTTGAATTTGTGCACAAGCAGCTAGTTCCATAAATATATGCTTCCTCCCAAAATGAGGTTCAATCTGTGCTCACTCCATTACCCTGAAGGACCAGAGGAGTTAGACTCCTTTTTTATCCCCTGTAGACCACAAGGAGTCATGATTCATGAACCTAAAACTTACATTCATCATATTATTTTTTTTTACAGATCAGGTTTACAACATGCCAAAATATAGAATCATAGAATCATAG
>VXBO01005180.1:466538-479678 GCA_013400135.1 Rhinoptilus africanus
TTTGAGATGACGCCCAGAACGAGCTGTTCCATCATCTTTCCAGGGATGGAGGTGAGGCTGACCGGCCTGTAGTTCCCCGGGTCCTCCTTCTTGCCCTTTTTGAAGACTGGAGTGACATTGGCTTTCCTCCAGTCTTCAGGCACCTCGCCTGTTCTCCAGGACCTTTCAAAGATGGTGGAGAGCGGCCCAGCAATGACATCTGCCAGCTCCTTCAGCACCCTCAGGTGTATCCCATCAGGGCCCATGGACTTCTGAATGTCTAACTGACCTAACTGATCCCTCACTTGGTCCTCCTCCACCCAGGGGAAGTCTTCCTCTTTCCCTGCTACTTTCCCCAAGGCCTGGGGCTCTTGAGGGCTGGGCTGAGTAGTAAAGACTGAGGCAAAGAAGGCATTCAATAGCTCCGCCTTCTCCGCATCCTCCGTCACCATGGCTCCTGGTATATATATATATATGGCTCCTGGAATATATATTCAATATATTTGAATACAGTTTATTGCGTCAGTACCTGAACAATACCTTTTCCCGAAAATCTTCTCTTCACATCCATGCAGCTCATAGGTGCCTGGAAATATGTTTCCAGTAGAGCTGAGGGGAATTTCTTTTTAAAAATCACCATGTACAAATCTCAGGATCTCCTTTGGCAAGAGGATCTTCCTTAAAGTGACATAATCCAGTACTACAAAGAGGATTAACTCCATCACAGTCAGACCCAGCACAAAGTCTTCCAAAACCCACCTCCTTCTTGTAACCCTCTACTGAAACCAAAACTGGGGAACAGTGTTACAGGTGAGGTTTGACCAAAATCAACTGCAGCAGCAGGATTACCCTTTTCCTTGCATATAATATTTCCTTGCATAATCAGGTTTGTTTGCTGTACGTAATCTCTGCAGCGTTATGATTATAATGAAATAGTCCCTGTTATTTAGAATTCTGTGTTGCGTAGAATAAATTCAACCTTCAATTCTAAAGGGGAGGGATTCAGCTCTTTCAGTCCCAAGAAATCTTTGCCAACAACTCAAAAGTTATTTGGGGATTTTTTTGTACAACAGTATTACATTGTTAAGCCATAGACTGTTTATGAATCTGGTCCTTTTCTGCAGTAGTGCCCTCTGGCCAGTTGTATCTGTCCATCTGATTTCTCCTTCCAAATTATGGTGCTTTGGACTTGTTTTGAATTTCCTCAGGTTGAATTTGGACCATATGTCAAAATTCTTTTTAATTCTGATCCTGTCTTCCAAAGTGCTTATACTTCCCCTCAACTTGGCATCATTTGCTATTTGTAAATGCAGTTGCTATTCCATCATTCGATTTGCTAATGGAAAATTTCAACAGATCTAAATGTACAGCGGGGTTTTTTGAGGTTCTGATGGCAAAAAAAGTCCACTTTGATAATGTAGACTTCATTTTTTTCAAATAGCTGTGCCTCACCTGATAGGTATCTTATGTGGAAACAGTGTCTAAAGACTTACTGAAGTCAAACTGTTTCATTGCTGGTATTTCCCTTTTGTTCACTAAATCAGTTACTCTGTCAGAAAAAATTAGACTAGTTTTACATGAGGCGTTCTTCACAAACAAACATTGGTTGTTTCTTGTCATCTTTTTATCCTCTAGTGCTTGTAAATTGATTAATTTTAGGGTGATGGTGTGAGCAAGTACAAAATTGCAAATCAACTAGAAATTAAAATAAAGATAAAGCTGACCAGATTTTTCATTTCCCAGAATGAATGAAGTACAGAAAGGTAAGGATAAAGGATGAAAATTATAATTGGCTTTCAGAGGTCTTTCATTTCAAAATTCAGGATGGGGACCTTAACACTGAAAAATTAAATTTCAAGCTATGGTATTGAGATGAAACTTACTTAGTTAAATCAAATAATATTTTTCTGTGTATATGTATAAGAGATTGAAAACCCCATGGAGCTGCAGGCATCTAACAGTTTTCCTGCAAAATCCGGCCTCCAATGCCATAGCTCATGGGGAGAATTTCCAGGGTAGGGATGAGATGACTTTATTTTAGAAATCACCTTCAGAAATTCTTGAAGTTCATCTATAAAATGCATATGCTGTAAGCTGAAGACCCCACTAAATCCTACAGTTCTCATTTTGTTTCTGTCCACTTTGATCTTTATCAGAATACAAAAACTCTCTGCAGAATATTTTTATAGAAAAAGTAAAATGTTTTTATTGGTCTCTGCATTGCTATTTCCACTGCTGCTAAAAAACATGTTTGTTTTTCTCCCTAGATTATCTTTTCGATTATTTTTCCACATTAACTCTGTTAATTATTCCAAGTAACAAGCCAGAGTCAAAGCCAATGAAAACAGTGGTATCTTGTTGAAAATTATAATTTGTACATTATATCATTCTCAGTTGAAAATGTATTGCCCTCTAAATTGTATAGCATGTACTTCAACTCATTCAGAATGAGAGTTATTAGAAGTGGTCACAGCGGATTGGAATGCTGTACTACTTACTGGTTCTTGGATTAGCAACTCAAGTTGATATTCCCAGGTAAACATGAGATACACAAAATCTTTTTAGGACTGCAAAACAGGGCTACAAAGACTGGAGGAGAAGAGTGTGAAAGAGCTGGCCTAAAAGACAGATGAATAAAAGCGTCGTGCTGCCAGCATAATCCATATCCACATTTAGCTCACTTTGCCTACATAATAATATGTAATTCTGCAGATGAACGTTCCTTGTGTAGGCAAGACCTTAATTAACAGGCTGAACTAAACAATTTTGGTTTGAAAAGATGCGCAGAGAGGGGATGAACAGACAGTTGCATATTCTCATCATAAGAAGTTACTGCTCTTCTGCTTGTCTGCTGCGAACGCAAAACAATACAAAGCAGTAGAGATCATCTTTGTGAGGTGGGACTACATACTGTTTACCTGGTTTACTGCTCCTGCATGCTGTGCTCCATGGGTTTGTTGAATAAGGCAAACAAGATTTCAGTAACTGTAGACCAAGCCCTTTACCTGGAAAAAAAGTAACGCATATTGCAAGTAGTTAAATTGTTCAGATATGAAGTATCCATTTTAACCTTCCACAGCAAGTGTTCTTTTAAAGACAATTCTGATGTAAAGTCCGCACAGGACACTAGCAAAACAGTATGTACGCTGAAGATGGAATAATGTGGACATTATTAGTGTTTCTTTATTAAACATCTCTAAAAACATTTTGAAACACGAGTTTTTCCATGCAGATGACTAGTGTTATTACTGTCACTTTTGTTCTTCCTTTCATTTTAATTGTGGGCTGTTTTAGCTCATACAATATATCTTGTTTTGCTTTAGACATAAATTCTGTGAAAGGGATTTTGTGTGTTAAAATACAGCGCCTGACAGCTTGGGATTCTTTGCCAGGGACATGTGATGTTACTGGAATATTAATAACAGTAGCACCTTTTCACTGAGATATAATTTTATAATTATCAGATTTGCAGAAGGGAGGCAGACTCATGGTCTTATGATCACAGATGTTAATATTCCACAAGAAGCTAAACTGTGAGAACAATGACACGGGCAATTTCTAGGCTATATCTATTCTCAAAGGTGTCTGTTCCAAAACTAAATAACTATAGTGACACACGCCTATGTCATTTTTGTTTTCCAAGAACAATTTTTCAGGTGTGGTTGATGAGGAACGTATTGACACATTTAAATAGAAGTCAGCCTGCTCTGTCAGCCTGAATCTGAGGGACAGCACTAGGTGTACGCTGTTTTTCTAATAGGAAGTCTCCTGTTTTCTATAAATATACATGTTTCAGTTCTGATTGTTCTGTACTGAAATAACTGGCTAGATATCTAATTGCTCCAAATAGAAAGCACAAATAATGGCAGGCATTCAACCCCTCCTGAAAAATTGTTCCCAGCAGTTAACTGTTCTACTTCCTGGGCACTGGCTCAGACACATGCCAGGTCTGAGGGCCTTTTTTCCTTTTCTTCTCTTTGGCACGTTCATATTGATCACTCTGCTGTGTCCTAAAGGCAAATGATACACAGTGCAGCATATCCTTTAGAGTCAGGGATCAAATTCATCCCTGGCCAGGATGTGTAACAATAAACAAGGGAAGGAAATGAACGGCTTCTGAGAAATGGACCTCCCTCCAGCTCCCTTTCAATTTGCACACAGCTAGGCATTGTGCTTTATATCTAATTATAATGATTTATTCAAAGGTGTTTACTAGTCAAAGGCATAACATCTTGCTTATCTGATAATTACATAGCCGGTGAGGTCATCAGGTAGGTGGTTAACACTGTCAATCTTTTGCACTTAGTATTTTTATTACTTATATTACTTTTGCAAGTATTTGCTTGTGTGTTTCTTTAATGCTTCATTTGCTATCTGTGCCAATTTTATCTCCTTGCAGTTTTTTGTTTCTTTCACAAAGGAGCATGTAGTGAATCTGTCTTGCCTAAATTTCACATGCCTTAATTATATTTATCCCATAATACTGCTTCTTGTAATATGAAATTGAAGGATTCTTTACAGTAATGCATGCAGCGTAACTAAAAATTCAACTCTTCAGCTTTGTTGCACTGCTTATAAACATTAAAAAGCTGATAGTTAATTTCATAGTCCTGGACCTATTCTGCACAATCAGTTCATGGCTATACTTAATGTAAATTGAGTGTTAAATCTCCTTAAGAGAAATCTTCACCCTGCTTGGCATTTGCAATTGCTATTGGGATAGGAAAAAATTACATTTTGGAGAGGGAAATCAGCCAAAATAAATATCTCTGTGGGCTGTCAGTGGGACTAAATTTAGGGAGTAATCTAATAAAATTAGGAAGGTATCACAGATGGATAGCATAAAATGAAACAAAATGCATTTGATCTTCCCAACCTTGGGAAAAAGAAGCAACCAACCAGTCACTGAAATAGCTGTCCCGCAGAGCGCAGTGACCTAACGCTATACCCTGCCTTGGATGCTGTACAGCTGCTCTGGCTGCCCTTTCTTTTTGCAAGTTTTTTCGTTTCTAATTGTCATCCTGTCACTGAAATATTTTATCCATTAATGAATTTATTCATGGTGTCCTCAACAGATGTAGCGATTCTGTTAATCTTTTGGGAGATGCCATCATCTCTAACTACTCCAGTTTATGAAGGCTGTATATGGAAGAAAACAAATAAGCACTTGAGGGAGCTGATCAAGCTCATTCGAAGCTACACTGACATTTCTGTACCACTATGGGCAAACTCCCAAGATCTTCTAACCTGTAATGGTGTTTTTATTGGTGCAATTTAGTTTTCTCTCTTCTTCAAGCAGCCATCTCTGACCCCGGTGTCTCGCAGGTCAGCTTTGCCCCAGAAAGGAAGAATCAGAGCTAGCTCAGAAGCTAGCTACTTGCTCAGTGCAACTTAGTTCCCACTTGTACACCAGTTCTAGCTGTTGGCAATCCACTGTCTAATATTTGGGGATCTGCTGCAGCAAAATCCAGGATATATCCTGCTGTTTGCAATAGCCTGACCAGTATTACTTCCTGTAAAATTTACTGCCAATAATGGAAGACCTCAGGAGATCACACTGCATATCAGGGATGTCTGTTGTAAGTATTCATGTCGAGGAGTTCACAAAACCGAACAAATTAAAGCAGCACCATGTTATTGAAGTTTTTCGTTTCTGAATGCTAAACAGATCAGACATCCAGGACAGGACATCAGTGGGCAGGTATAACAGAAGGTGCCAACTGTGAAATACCTGAATCTATTTCCAAAGCTTGAAATGTGATAGTGAATATATCTTTTTCCCCTTCTGGCACCTGTAGCTGTTCATGTACTTAGTGCTACAACAGTTTGCTGTTCTTCAGGAACTGTCTCTAAGTTTTTTTCTTTTGTTCAGATAGGAATTGCATGGTATTTTCTTTCTTAATATACTTTTATTTTTTCTTTCCTTATAGGTGTTATAAGCCCTTGGGATCTTTTGATCTGCTTATCTTCCAGAAAAAATGATGGTACTGGCTGCATTCAAGTAGATGACTTGCATCATCTAGAGTTATTCCAAAAGGTATGAAATTATTGTTTTATACTTTGTGGGAATGACAGGACAGGGCTAATTTTCAGCACTCACTCATAAAAAGAAGAGGTTTAACAGCAAGTAAAAAGTTTTTTCAAGTTTCCTTTCTACTGAGAAATACTTGTCAGACACCAACATTTCATTCTTCTTTATATCACACCCAGTGATCAAAAGCAGTTTTTCATTTGGACACAGTATGTTATTTTGGATGGAAGTATTTCAGTGTAAATACTGAACATTTTTACAACTGAGTGTCAAGTTTTCCTTTCCTCTTCTTTAGCTTGAACTTTTGTATTCTTAGCCACCATCAACTGGCGTGTCAGGCAGCAAAATTGTCTACAGAGTCAAAAGAAAATTTAAGCAATTTGCTCTATTGGAAAAAGAGAATTTGGAAATGGGGAGAAACCACTACCCAGTGCATACAGTGTTACAGAATAATAGCATAAGCGGAAGATAGCTGGACTAATTTAGGCTTCACATCTAATATCAGTATTGAATTTAATCTAATCTAGTTGCTCCTTTGTAAACATAATTTAGGCACGTCTCCAGACAGTGACAGTGCTCCTACAATTGATAATGTGTGAGCTGGACCAGTGTCCTTCTCTAGGGCCTCCAAGAAGTTCCTTTTTCTGGCACTGCAGTCTGCTTACTCACAGTCCAAAGCATCAGTGGTGCCAATATTTCTTGATATTTTCTGGACTGTTTTATTTTTATTTTTTTCCATTGAGTATGTTGGGGGCACAATGTAGGTTACTTAGATATGCAGATATCTAAATAAGCACCTGACCTGTTGGTGAAAATGTGTAAGTGATTTAAACTGAGAGCTTTATTTGGAAAAATGTGACCAAACTATGGATAAAGCTTGGCTTATATTTCAAGTACAATGGCACAGATAATAATGGCAAGACCCAAAAGTATAGACTCTGAACTGAAGAAGAGGGAGAAATAGAGATGCTTTTAAAAGATATTTAGTTCAAGTATGAAGTTCATGAGGATGCAAAAAATCACTGCATGTCCACAGAAGTAAGAGCTAGGAGCATGTGCACTGGGGTTCTCTGGGACAGGATGCCTTATGTAAGTGTAAGCAAAAGGAAATTTTTAAAGCAGTTCCAGTCTGCTAGAAATATACATGCTTTCGACTCAGATCACAAATCATAAAACACCCCAGGCTTGTGCAAACTGCTTTTTGCTCATTCTACCCATATTATCATATCTGAGCCTCTAATACTGTGCAATATAATAATCCTTACAACACTCAGCAATGTCCAGAAGTTTCACACATGAATAACTGAGACATAAGGTGATCAAAGGAATTGTCCAAGTTCCCTCAGGAAGTCTGCAGCACAGCAGGGACTTAAACCAGATGGCCCGTATCTCCGGATAACTTTAAATATTGGACTAACATTACTCGCTGTTGGCATATCCATACCACGGTGCAACACAGTTCTTTGTTGCAGAGCCTGGATGTGGTTTAGCTAAGTTAGCTTACCACTCCTCCCAAGCACAGCAATTCAAGAGGTTGAGGCTGTTTTCATGCAGGGAAAGAGAGTGATTGATAACTGGCAGAGAACAGAGAAGCTGCAGAAACTGAAAAGGGGGCAAGGAAGGGGTGAAAACTCAGCAGCCAGGAGGAGACTGAAAGACTAAAATTTTGCTTTGTGATGGCCATGGAGGAGGAGCCCATACTTTAACTTTGTTATCCCATGTGGCAGGAATGGCAAAGTTTTAATTTGCTACTGACACAGACAGGAGTTGTGCACATGAGGTGTTTGATAAATTAAACATAAATTCATTGAAGGCTCCAGGAAAAAGCATTTTTCTGAATCAAATCATTAAAACTTCTCTTTTTACATACAGGTAAACCTACTTCCAGAAATCCAGCTTTTCCTTTGCAGAAAAGAGGGTTTATGCCAGATAACAAAAGCCTTTTCAGGTAACCAAATTTCTTCAAATCTGCATATGTGATAATGGTCCTTTAATAGCTGTCACATGAAATCTCTGAAATGACACTGTCAGGCTTACAATTTCTTTTTATTTTTAGTCATGCATAGGAGAAGAAATGAAACAAGAATGATAATACATTTCAGGCACCACTTAAATACAAATTACAGTTATGCAGTATCTTTTCAGGTAAAGATATTGCATTGCTTAGCCATTGCATACTGCAGAAATAATTTGGCTCTAAGTGTCTTATTTTTGGACTGTTTTGTGTTAATATAGTATATTGGTGTTTACACTTCAAAGCCCTGGTTTCGGTGTAATATGTTTGTTCAGCTTTACAAAAATGTTGTGGCATGGAGAAGGAGTAGGAGACGGAGTTTGGTTCCCATCCAGACATAGTTTACTGATAAAAAGCCTTTGTGTATTAAGATCATCAACCAGAAAAGTTTAAAGGTTATGGGCTGGTTGCCAGAGAATTCTAATTTACTATGGGTGAAATTCAGCTTTGAATAGAAACTGGAAAAAACTGTTGTGCACCATGTTAGGTCTATTTAAACCAGAGAGGGACACATTCTGATCTCAGTTACACCACTAACTATACAACATCGATGCTATTTGGGATATGTGATCTATTCTATATAAACTTTGCTTAAAAAAAATCATGTCCTTTTTGGTTTTGGATTACAATAACAACCAAACTCACATTTATTCCATTAGTATTTAGCCTTGTTTGCAGACAAATATAGAAGACTGATCTGTCTAAACGCCTCCCACCCTCCCTCTCTTCCCCTTTCTTTTCACCTTTTATATATGCTATATTTAGCACATAAGGAAAGGATTCTTTATATCTCATGTAACCATTTAGAAGTTGGGTATCTTCTGCACCCGTATTCTAGTCTTCCCCTTAAGACAGTGGAGAGAGAGGGGAACCTTCAAACATTACTTTATTTTGTCCTAAACTATGTGTTTAAAGTAGATGTGTTGAATTACCCTCCGCAGGTACTTAACTATCCAATTACCGATCACTACTGACTGTAAATGGAGCCTAGACAAGTAGCTTAGATTAAATACCTGTCACTTGGATGCTTGACTCAAATTGAGGTTGAGTGGTTCCTAACCTAAGCGTACCATATTTTCCCATTTAATTCCTTTACTGTTTCATCTAAAGATTGATCAATATTTAAAACTTATGTGAAGCGTTTCCCTTAAAGAACTGTATGCTGAGGGTCAGTTTAAATTGGACGTTTTCATTTTCCTGGTGCAGTAAATTGTCAAAACTGATCATAAGGAACATACAGTATGAGGAACATCTACACAGGTCCTGTGAGAGTTCTTTATTGTGAAGTCATATTACACCGGGTAAGTGACATATTCTGTTTCGGATGAGTTTTAAGTATGTCTTCAGTAATGCCTAGTGCCATGGTTCCCTTGCACTAATTCACTGGAAAGTGTGTGAGCAAGTATTCTGATATAGTACCAGTTTCAGACAAACCTGAGCAGATTTCCAAAAATTTCAAGGACTTCAGGAACTGGTAGTTCCTACTCATGTTGCAACAGACTGCCTTTAAAAAACATCAGTTTGCCCTGCTACTTGGAGAAAGGCCAATTGCGGTAGTTTTATTATTTTGCTACCGCAAAACCACAAACACAAGAGGCACTCACCACACACAGAGCTTTCTCCTTAAAATATGCACATTTTCACTGGTGTCCATAAACTGTGGTACAAGCCACTGTGTATGTGGTCTGTTAAGCTGTCCGGTGTTTTCCACTCTTTATTATTAGTGCTTTCCTTACAAAGAGAAAAGCCATTCTGACTGATGCTGAAGTCCCATTGAAATCAAAGTAGTATGCGTGCTTGGCAGCAGGGGTCTGAGTCATACCCACCAAGTAAAGGAGGATTATTCTAGCAGTCTGCTGAAGGACTGTCAGATAGAAAAAGGCCTATCCGTCACCTTTCAGTTACCAGTAAAAAAGATTTTGAACCTAAATTAGCTGCAGTGTTTTAAAGTAAAAATAATTAAAAAAAAAAAATCTATCTCTTAAATCTAAGAGTCTCCACATCAGCGTGTGGCCTAGGGGCTGAGGTAGCTATTACAACGCAAGGGTCTCATGTCACTTGAGACACCATGGGGATTCCAGGAAGTCCAGTAGGATGGGCAGATTTTTCACGGAACCTATGTCTGTCTGGTCCAGAAGCTGGAGGCTCAGAGGGATATACTGGCTGTCCTAGATGGCAGTTGATGTCTATGTGTGGACACCTGAATTTAACGCTTGGTATCTAAGCTCCCCAAATTAACAGAAGTACAGTTCAGAATGAGCAAGGCTAAAAAGAGCATTTACTTTCAGCAGAATTTAAGGTCAGATGAATTGCTCCACACTGACTGTATAGGTTCCACTAACGCCCACTGACAGGAATGGGAACCTAGATGGTGGCACACAGGCGGTCATCTATGTATAGACCATACCTCAAAGTGTCTCAACTTAGAAACTAATCCCTTTCAGTATCACTGGATATGTGACATCTAATTTACTATTAATGAAATTCACCTACAGAATGTAAAATTAGAATCAGAAGGGTAAATAATTTGATTTCACGTTAAGAGGACAAAATGGCAAACTTAAAAAATTAAAGGAAACTTTACACAGAGACAAGATTTCAGATCCTTTCCTCCCATTCCTTTCATCCGATAAAGCTGGCTCTTTCCACAGCTTTCTTTTGCTTGCCTCCTCTGACAGACCTTTCTTCCCAACTGCAAAGTTGCCAATTATTAGGATTTCTTTGATCCTCAATTAAAAAATTATATTGAGAAAGAATGGTTTTCATCAGTATTTCCTCCACAGAAGTTTGTTTCCTTTCGAATCAGTCATGTACTTTCACTCTTGAGTGTTTGAGTCAACAGGGCTTCTCTGCAATTCCTGTTGTAGAGGATCAGTTGGTTTGTTATTACTGTGTTTGTCATTTAGTCAGCCCCCCAAGGAGCCAAGCAATTTCCTGTAAAAGTGAAAACACAAAGTTTCTGTTTTAAGAATTATGTGATCTAATTAAAGTCACGCTAAGTCATAGAAAGAAATATCAGGCAGCAAGGTAGAGAGGATGGCATTACTGGATTTACTGTGTGTATGACAGTGGTGATATTGATAAACAGTGGGTAAGAGGGTAAAGATTATTTTTTAAAAAAATATTCTATTTGTTGTTATGCAACTTAAGCTGCTAGGTTTTGTATTTAAGACAGCATGCCCCTTCTCATATCTCTGTTGTATCAATATGGAAAAGAAAATGAGTTGTAGAAAATATCAGGTCAGTGCTTGTTTCTTTGCTTTGTCTCTTTGATGGAAAAATCTTTTTGTGTCTCTGAAAATTCAGACGGGTTCTATATGTATGGGGGGGGGCAATAAATTAGGCACATACCAGTGATGACTCCTGTTTAGGAGACAGGAAAGAAGCTGGGAAGAGAAAAAAAATTAGAAAAGACAGACTGGAGGAAGACTTTAGAGAAGCAAATAAGGCAAAAATATGTGATGTGGATAAATTGGACTGAGTAAGAGAAGGAAAGAGATTAAATTAGTTGCTGGAGGATAAGCGCATGTGGCAGTAGGTTTGTCATGAGGCAGAAGAATGGTAATGGATCTTAAAATTCAACATGGAACACACTGATAAGCATGGGCTGCTCAGTCTAAGAAGATTGGGTTTACTCCTGCTTTTGCAGGGCATTTGGCCCAGTTTTTATTCAGGTTTCTGATGTCTGCTCACTATATGGGACTCGGGCCATGAGAAGGTTCTGGAATGACTTATTCAATGAGCAAGGAAGGCTCCTGGCATTTATTGCTCAGGTCAGCAAAAGCTGCAGCTGTTGCAGGGATCTATGAATGAAGTCTTCCTGCAAGGAACCCAAACCTAGAAGCCCTCGGAGTTTGGAGAATTACTGGCAAAGAGATTTCATGTGCTTATACTTGATGTCCCACCACAGGTGTGGTTACAACTGGGCTTGGCTGCCTCCTGGAACTGCTCTCAGCTGAGAGATGGAGAGCACTAAGGTCACAATGTCAGCAGTACTGCCCAGTCTCAGTTTAGGGCACAGGAAAGGCATCCTGATGTACATGCGACAAATACAATTTTTGACACGTTTTGCCTGAGAAAGCAGTGGGAATACTTATGATTTTCCTCTTCCCTGAGCAGTCAAGCTAGTCTCTTTTTCCACACAAGCATTTATCTGGCTTCATCACTGCCAGGACCCAGCCTGTGCTGTGCATAACTGTTTTCTCTACCCATCCAGATCACCAATTCTTTTTAAAGTAATACTTCTGCTGTACACCCCTGTATTTGTCATTTAGTGTCACTAGTGCAGAGAGTATATGAGTGTCTACCATCCTTCCATGCTCACTTGGTCACCTGCAGGGCTGGCCAATGCCACAGAATCACACAGAACGTCTTGGGATAGGCATGACCCTGATGAAATTGGGTGGGAGGGAGAGCTACGGTAATCCAGATGTGTGACTGTGCTCTCACTGTGTGATATGTTCACTGCCTGGTGATAACTCCACTCCAGCTTTCCTCTTCCCCTGCCTAGCAAATCTGCCCTGCTTACCCCCAGCGTTCCTGGGTTACTCTGGAGTCAGTGGGAAGGGTGAGGAGGTGAGGAGAGGAGGCAAAACCTCATTGGTCCACCTATGTAAGAGAGAAATTCTAGACTAAATTTATTTTCTGTTGTAATAATTCAACATCTCTGTGACAGAAACATGCTTATTTATAGGGCAATGCATTTATTTTGCCAGCTGGCCCTTATAAATGCCTGCACACCAGTTGTGATCAGTTTTGTGCCTATGACCTTTCTGCTACTGAAGTTGCTCAGAGCCTCAAGAATGGCCAATAAAATCAGCATCTGACTCCTTTGAGTTGATTTGATTATAAACTACATGGGGCAGGATTTTCTTTGTTTTACAACAGGGTCAGATCTCAGAGGAGACTGAAAAGTAGTAAAACAGCTAAATGAATTTAATTACTTGGCCTATACTATTCTATATTGTACCCTGTTACTAGTACAGAATTGTAGCTGTGGTTCTAATCATGTAACTGAGCAACTGAGTTGCCTTTTCCGGAGTTTTATAGCTTATCTGTAAATTTAAATTCTAGTATGAAGGGTGCACACAGAAGAAGCAGCCCTTCTAGCAAGTAC